>MJUU01051700.1:15207-42609 GCA_002080025.1 Modiolus philippinarum | reverse complement strand
AGATCTTTTGAATTTTTAAGAATCCACATTTGATTCACACCGCTTGTGGAGTAAGCTTTATTACAGTAATTTTTCAGGCCGTCTCTGACTGCGGTCAACAAAGTAGTGAGTAGCTGTGAAAGAGGTTTAGTGGTGCATCTGGAAGACCCGGCAATGAATCTCTGTTTGTATGGATTCTTATGAAGTTTATCTACCCAGTAGATGTTAGGGAGTTGATTGTTTTCATCATTAGCTTTTATGCCAAATGATGATAACACTGAAGTGTGATTTTTTACAATCTCATCCCTCGATATTGTACTAGCGGTATAAGTAGGGTTTCCAGATGAACTGTCGATGTCAATCTCCTTCACAAGACAGTCGAGATAGTGTTTCTTACACACAAACAGTATGTTGTTAGAAGCTTTGTCTGCAGGGACAATGACGTAATTTTCATGGAGGTTGGACAGAGTTCTTTCTACAAGGGGATCTTCAAATATAATGGGATTTCTGGATTTCATAGCTGTTTTTAGGCGCCGGATGGGATTTACAATTAATGACATTATGGACCTGATCCAGTCGGACAATGTCTCAACGTCCTCTGTCTCTTTCTTTGCCCACTTCCTAGCATAGTCTTCAACTGCATCCGTCCAAATCTTAAAGTTGTACTTCCAGTTGATGTGCTGGGGCTCACGAAATTTGGGACCTTTTGAGAAGATATCTCGGAGTTTGAGGTTGTCTACGATATCTAGGTCACCAGTTATAACGTGTCCAGCCGGACCATAATTGAATGGGGAAGAGGAGCAAGCACAATCAGGTGGTTTGGCTTTAAAGTAATCAATTTGGAAGTCACGCAATACCTGTTTGTAATTGAAAATGGAAGTTGCAATTGGTTTAGTGTAGGAATATGAGATAAGTGGAACTGATTGAGCATTAAAATATGGAGGAATGTTTGATGTCACTGTTTTGCTATGTAGAATGTTAGCAAGATTTATAGCATCAAAGCCTTTATTGGCGAATTGAATTTTGATAAATGTCCGGTTATCAGGTTTGTTGGCGGATGTAGTGACAGGCTTGAACAGTCTGTGGTTGGATATATCCAAAACAATTGCTGTTAATTTGTATTCTAGGGAATGGCTATCAGTTACGGATGATGCTAAACAGGTTTTGTAGAAGGAATGTAGTTTTGAAAGTGACAAGGAATACAGTTTGGTACGAATGTGATGAATACCTAGAGGAATGGTCATGAACGGAAGAAGACCATTAATTGAAATGTCATGTAGACTTGGGGCAGTATAGTGCCTATGTCAATGACTACGTGGTCTGCGTTTGCTTCCATTCAATATATTCATCACATTCACCGAACTGCATCCTGGACTTGACAGATTGCCTACACTTTTTATATTGTCGTTGCAACCGTAGGGTATTGCGGTCCCCAATTCTCTGATCCAGTATTCCTCTCTTTGTAGACGGTAAGGTGTACTAAGTGTAGGATTATTTGTTTTATGATATATTTTCTCGCTAATCCTGACTTTCATGTTTACAATGGAGTGGTCAGGTTGGTTGAAATGTGCGTAAACATGTCGGGTCTTGTTGTCCTTGACCTCGTATCTATGTCCGCACAACCGTTTGTTCAACCTATCTATTGTTTCCCCTACATATATTAATCCACAAAGAGAGCACTCTAAGCCGTAAATGAGATTCTTTGAGGAGCAATTCAGATCATCGTATGTTCTTGTACAATAAGTTTTGTTTGTTAAATTACTTTTAAAATTTGTGTCTGTGATAAGCATGTTGCATGTTTTACAATTTTTATCGCGGCATGATGAAATTGTGCCCTGCGAGTGCTGATCTGGAAAATTCAAAATGTCATGTAATGTTACTGAACAAGGTTTAATTTTAGGGATAGAATCTTTTGAGCTGTTAAAAGTGAACGACTGATCTGAAACTGACTCCTGAGAATCAGTCAAAGTTGGTATTTGACGACTCTGGACACCTAATTGTCCCAATGAACCCGTGTCCGTAGCTTCATCGGTAAGGGACCTTTTTAACCCGGGAGACGTCCCAGCCAGTATTCGTTCCTTTTGATTCTTTATTCTCATGGCTAAAGTAAACTTAAGCTACTGAGCGGATGATATCCTCGGGGACGAATCGTCCACCAGCAGAGATATCGGCCCAGTGGTATGAAAAAGATGACGTCACAACAATGGCTTAAGGAGGAGTAGCGGATAAAAGACGGGTACCCATTTGTAATGTAATGGCCAAGTCCATGTTTTGTTATGGGAAACCCAAAAGATTAATCAAATCAAATTCTGAAATAGAAGGTGCACATCTACATTATGTCATAAAGACTGTGTTAAAGTTTCATGAAAAATCTATTAAGTGGTTATGGAGGAGTAGCGGATAAGAGATGCGTATCGTCAGGTGTAACGGACGAACGGAAAGACAGAAGGACGGAAGGACGGACGGAAGGACGGACGGACGGACAACCCCATCACTATATACCCCAACTTTTGAAGCGGGGGTATAATGACAAGATTCAAAACCAAGGCACTCACAGGGTGAACTGCCGTGAAATTGAGAGTGACATCAGGTGCTCCAAAAGGGTCCTGATCTGTTATCAGCACCCGTCACAGGATCAGTGAGGCGCATATATTTGTGAGAGATCTGTTACGTAGCTGATTGGTTATTGTCATTTTCTTACTCTCTGACCAATGCAATTTACTAGATTTTTTTACAATAACCCTTCTATAACCAGCCATGGTAATTTCGAGTAGAACTAGTCTACCCATCAACGGAGATTGTTCCACGTCGCCATATCGCCATGACCCATGAGGACATGTATAAAGGGGGAACTTGAACAGCATCTATGATAACGAAATAAGTAACAAAATACCGAAGTTACTGTAAATTTAGCTTCATCTCAACAACCTATGTCTCTTAAGTGCAAATCTAAACGTTTAAAAGACCATAAACTCAAAGATGTTTGACAACTGATCTTAATGTAAAGCCAAAATAAGCTAAGAACAGGGCTTTGCATGAAGGAGATACTACTTTGTTTTCAACAAAATTTACAAAAAATGGATATCGTAAGGCTCCAAATAGAATCGGCTTTCGGGTAAGCACCGAAGTACTGACTACTGGGCTGGTGAATACCCTCGGGGACTAACAGTCCACCAGCAGTGGCATCGAGCAAGTGCTAAGAAGTAAATAAAATACTGAAGTTACTGTAAATTTAGATTCTGCATATGCGCATTTCGACAACTTATGTCTTTTCAGTGCAGATAAAATCTAAACGTTTGGAATTTTTGTTAGAAATATCGCTCACTTTAAAAAATACGCTGACAAGCATGTTTTGATATTATTAAAGACGCACTTATCAATTATTGTATAAATGGTGCAAACGAGAAAGTTAAGACAAACACGCACTTAATATGTTCAAAAATAAAATTATTATAAAGTCACCAACATTATAATTTTTTATAAAGATAATTATAAAGAGTCACCGCCTAAGCTGTCTGTAAACATATTTAAGTTAAAATTAAGAGGTCTTTGCAATAGATATGTGTTTATACCAGTCAATAAAGCCTCCAACAATGTTTCTCATATTTGAAAAAAAGAAATATATTGATATCCAACAAAATGAAACGGCAAAGTCTGACACGTTCGAACGTTCTAATTTTGACAACAAAAACGTTAAACAAACAGCACTACAACGATGCAGAAATGCTCCAAGTTTAAACTAAAGATAACAACTATGTGCTGCGTTCCCAAGCTTCACAAAAATCCCTTCAAACATCGTTTTATTTCGGCATCGAGTAACTGTTATGCCACTAATTTATCCATTCGTTTAACCAGTGTATGAAATAGTTAATTATCAAATACTGTGAAAAAACATATAAAAACTCTAAAGTAAGTTACTTATGGAGTGTTAAATTTCCATTGAAGATTTGGATAAACTAAAATCAATAAGAAGACCAGTTTGGTCTTTTGACAGTTATGAGTTGTGTACACTTAGTACAACACGTCCACATAAATTGACATAAATATGAAAAAGAAAGGAAATGGGATAAATGTCAAGGAGACAACGTCCCATATCCAGGTTAAAACGACCCAAAACAAAGCATATAGGGGTCACCGTACGGTCTTCGACAAGTGAGGAACCTCACACCATATAGCAAGCCCTAAATTGTTTTAACTTTGATTGTCAATCTTACATTTGCATACAAGTCCCGCAGAGGAATTGTTTATCCGTTAATCACTTCTCACTTATGGCGCTCTGTTAGCCCCTTACCTTAGACGAATATATAATTAATTTTTAAGGGCTCGCATAAGCAAATAATGCTTATCCAGAGTTTATAGAAAGTTGTCTAGGTTTGTCGGGCCCCTCAGACGATTATTATATTTTTTTCCTACCCGACTTTCATTCTTTTACTTTAAAGAATCTCTGGCGCTTACTACACCTGGCCAAGTTTTGAGGGTTCCCGGACTGAAAAATACCTGACATCAAATTTTAGCTTCTTTTCGGATTGACAAACATCGATATTTCAATGACTTATTGACTCTAACATCTAATAAATAACAGTTCCACTTTACTGCAGCTTTGATCATTGATAAACACTTTACGTGTCGAATTTTTTTGTTATTTCACTTAAGTCAAGTCAAGACTATTTAATATGTAACTTTGGTATATAATTTCAATGCATTGTATGGGAATCGAACCAGCAACCCCAGGCTCTCTGTGCGGACCCCTCAACCATGGGGCTACCGCGACTTTTCATCTGAGTGTTTATTTTTATTACTTAAAGCTCAGGTCATTTATTCAATCTGCCTAATCTGTGTGGTAAAAGGTGCGACAAACTGATTTTACCTGGATTGATTGTACAGGTGAACGATTATTGTCATTTTCGCTTGATTACTTGGTGTGTTAAGACGTTAAATTTCTATCATTATTTTCCAAAGGTTTTGATACGAACTGCACTGATGAGACATAAGTTGTTGAAATAGCTATATGCAGTATCCAAATTCAAATGAGTGTTTATTCAAATAAGGGAAGTTTGCAATGTTTAAACTTTGATTGTCAATCTTACATTAGCATACAAGTTCCGCAGAGGAATGGTGTATCCGCTAATAACTTCTCAATTTTGGCGCTCTGTTAGCCCCTTACCTTAGACGAATGTGAAATTAATTTTTAAGGGCTCGCTTAAGCAAAATAATGCTTAGCGAGAGTTTTCAGTAAATTGTCCAGGTTTGTCGTGGCTTTTAGACAATTATTATTTATTTTTCCCTACACGACTTGCAATCTTTTTACTCTAAAGAATCTCTGGCGCTTACAACACCGGGCCAAGTTTTGAGGATTCTCGGACTGAAACATACATGACATCAAATTTTAGCTTCTTTTCGGATTGACAAACATCGATATTTTATTGAGTATCTAAATAATAACAGTTCCACATTATTGCAGCTTAGATCGTTGATAAAAACTTTACGTGTCGTATTTTATTTTATTTCATTTAAGTCAAGTCAAGTCAAGACTATTTAATATGTAACATTGGCACTTGTGTCAATGTCCTGTATGGGTATCCAACCAGCAACCCCAGGCTCTCTGTGCGGACCCCTTAACCGCGGGGCTACCGCGATTTTACATCTGAGAATTTAATTTTATTACTTAAAGCTCAGGTCATTTATTCAATCTGCCAAACCTGTGTGGTACAAGGTGCGACAAACTGATTTTACCTGGATTGATTGTACAGGTGAAATATTTTTGTCATTTTCCTTGATCACTTGGTGTGTTAAGACGTTAAATTTCTATCACTATTTTCCAAAGGTTTTGATATGAACTGTACTGATGAGACATAAGTTGTTGAAATAGCTACATGCATTATCCATATTCAAATGAGTGTTTATTCAAATAAGGGAAGTTTGCAGTGTTATAACTTTGATTGTCAATCTATCATTAGCATACAAGTTCCGCAGATAAATGGGGTATCGGTTAATCATTTCTCACTTCTGGCGCTCTGTTAGCCCCCTACCTTTGACGAATATATAATTAATTTTCAAGGGCTCGTATAAGCAAAATAATGCTTATTCAGAGTTTTCAGTAAGTTGTCCTGATTTGTCGGGCCCTTTAGACGATTACTATATATTTTTTCCTACCCGACTTGCGTTCTTTTTCTTTAAAGAATCTCTGGCGCTTACTTCACCTGGCCAAGTTTTGAGGATTCTCGGACTGAAAAATACATGACATCAAATTTTAGCTTCTTTTCGGATTGACAAACATCGATATTTTATTGATTCATTGACTCTCACATCTAAAAAATAACAGTTCCACATTACTGCAGCTTTGATAATTGATAAAAACTTTACGTGTAGTATTTTATTTATTTCATTTAACTCAAGTCAAGTCAAGACTATTTAATATGTAACTTTGGCATTTGTGTCAATGCCCTGTATAGGAATCGAACCAGCAACCCCAGGCTCTCTGTGCGGACCCCTTAACTACGGGGCTACCGCGACTTTACATCTGAGAGTTTATTTTTATTACTTAAAGCTCAGGTCATTATTTCAATCTGCCTAACCCGTGTGGTACAAGGTGCGACAAACTGATTTTTCCTGGATTGATTGTACAGGTGAACGATTTTTGTCATTTTTGCTTGATCACTTGGTGTGTTAAGACGTTAAATTTCTATCACTATTTTCCAAAGGTTTTGATATGAACTGCACTGATGAGACATAAGTTGTTGAAATAGCTATATGCAGTATCCAAATTCAAATGAGTGTTTATTTAAATAAGGGAAGTTTGCGATGCTATAACTTTGATTGACAATCTAACATTAGCATACAAGTTCTGCAGAGGAATAGTGTATCCGTTAATCACTTCTCACTTCTGGCGCTCTGTTAGCCCCTTACCTAAGGCGAATATATAAATGCTTATCCAGAGTTTTCGGTAAGTTGTCACGGTTTGTGGGGCGCCTTACACGATTATTATATATTTTTCCTACCCGACTTCCATTCTTTTACTTTAAAGAACCTCTGTCGCTTCCTACACCTGGCCAAGTTTTGAGGATTCTCGGACTGAAAAAAAAAAATGACATCAAATTTAAGCTTCATTCCAGATTGACAAGCATCGATATTTCATTGATTCATTGACTCTCATATCTAAAAAATAACAGTTCCACATTACTGCAACTTTGACCATTGATAAAAACTTTACGTGTCGTATTTTGTTTGATTTCATTTAAGTAAAGTGTTATATATTTACAACTAAAATGAACACTTTACCTATCACTAAAAATAGATGCTGATTTTGCAATATTAATGTATCAATACTCACTCGGAACTCCTCTGTAGTTACTATAGTTGTTATCATATTGTTAGTAATGGAATCCTTTGTTTGTTCTACCTAAGCCTTTATTTATTAAGATATTACATCTGGCGACGAGGATAATTTGGACATTTTAAAAACTGTCAGATTTAATGCTAGACATTTTATGTTACGAAAATTGGACTCCAGAAATGCCTCTTCAAATTGGAAAAATTACAGAATTCTCTGAAGGAGCTGAAAACTTTGTGAATTATGTTGAGAGACTTGAAGAGTATTTTGAAGTAAACGAAATTGGAAATGACAAGAAAGTAGCCGTATTTTTATCAGCGGTAGGTCCAAATGCATATGGTATTTTAAGAAATTTAGTTCAGCCTGCTTTACCAAAAAACAAAACATATATTGAACTAGTGAAAACTTTGCGTTATCACTATATGCCAAAACCGTTAATAACTTCAGAACGCTTCAAATTCCACAAGAGAAATCAGAAGGAAGAAGAAACAATTTCTGACTTTGTTGTAGAACTAAAGAAATTAACAACTTATTGTGAATTTAAGACATTTTTTGATGAAGCTCTCAGAGACCGTTTAGTATGTGGACTAAAATCAGAGACAATACAGAAAAAACTATTAGCCGAGACAAATTTGAACATTGAAAAGGCAGTCAAAATTTCGATTGCAAGGGAAACAGCAGAAAAGGACACATAGACGTTTACCGGGACGGACTCCGTAAACTTCTCAAAGGCTAGAATGTCTGGGACAGAAAAAGGTAGGCCACAACGAAAGGGGTTCCAAACACCTTCTGGGAAGGGTTCACAAGGCTCACGTCCGCCAAATTGCTACAGATCTGGATCACACATGCACCTGATAAATGTAAATTTAAAAACACTAAATGCTTCAAGTGTGGAAAAGTAGGTCATTTAGCTAGAGTATGCCGAAGTTCAGTTGGGAAAAGCACAAAAACACATGTTAAATCTACTAGATTTATTGACAAAGAGGAAGAATGTGATGATGAGGTCACGATATACGCAATAAACACAACAGAACACGAGAAATGCGATAAAGTTTATATAGTACAACTTGATCTGGGATCACAACATGTTGATTTTCAATTAGATACGGGAAGTGCCTGTACTATTGTAAATGAGAATTTGCATGGAAATAAACTGTCAAAGTACAAACTTCAGAAAAGAAGAACAAAATTGAGATCGTATACTGGATATGAAATAGAACTAGTAGGGCAATGTACAGTACCTGTAAAATATGAAGGAGGTGCCGTCAAGGAGTTGACACTTTTTGTTGTAAAGGGAAACCGACCATGCTTGCTAGGCAGAGATTGGTTAGATAAAATTAAATCAAATTGGAAAAATGTACTGACAATTGTCACTGACACTGTTGAAAGTCTTAAAACTGAATATAGCTGTTTGTTTGACGGGGACAACAAATGTCCTATTAAAGGTTTTCCTGCGCAAATTAGAGTTAAAGAAGATGCGCAACCGATATTTTGTAAGGCAAGACTCGTACCTTACGCATTAAAAGAAGGAGTTGAACAACATTTACAGAAACTTAAAGATGAAGGGACAATTTATCCAGTTAAGAATAGTTCATAGCTCCCATCGTAGTTGTACCCAAACCGGATAATTCAATCAGGATTTGTGGCGATTACAAAGTAACAGTGAACCGTGTTATCAGCGAAGAACAATATCCGTTAAACAATACTGACGATTTCTTTGCGTCATTATCAAGGGGAAAACATTTTACAAAACTGGACTTGAAACAAGCATATTCACAATTAGAATTAGACAATGGGTCAGAAGAATATTTAACCATGAACACACATTTAGGTTTGTTCAGATACAAACGTCTAGCTTATGGAGTAAGTTCCACCCCAGCTATATTTCAGTCGGTCATGGACCAGATTTTAGCCGGATTGCCCGGAGTATTATGTCGTATCGATGGCATATTGATTACAGCACTTGATGAGGCAACACACCTGAAAACATTGCGAGAAGTCTTCCGTAGACTGAAAAAGCATAATATCAAATTAAGAGGGGATAAATGCACATTTATGAACAATGAAGTTATTTATCTGGGACACCGAGTCGATGCCGAAGGCATACACCCTACATTGGAGAAAGCTGAAGCAATTATGAATACTCCATCGCCAACATGTGTGGAAGGATTAAAGGCGTATCTTGGACTGTTGAACTATTATGGCTCATTTTTGCCTAAATTAAGCACATTGCTGCATCCGTTACACAACCTTTTAAGAAAAGGGGAAACATGGTCATGGACCAAGGAATGCGAAGAAGTATTTGAGAAAAGCAAAAAGCTAGTAATGGACAGTAAACTTCTGGTACACTATGATATGAAGAAACCGCTAAGACTGGCGTGCGATTCATCCTCCTACGGAGGAGGAGCAGTTATATCACACATCATGCCAAAAGGCAAAGAGCAGCCTATTGCATTTGCGTCTAGAACGCTTCATTACAGTGAACGCAATTATCCACAAGTGGAAAAGGAGGCGCTATCACTGATTTTTGGAGTGAAAAAATTCCACAAATACTTGTATGGCCAAAAATTTGTACTAATTACTGATCATAAGCCACTTACAACAGTCTTTGGACCACAAAAAGGTGTACCGACACTAGCAGCGGCTAGACTACAAAGATGGGCATTGATTCTGTCGGGATATAAGTATGAAGATGAATACCGTTCTTCTGAAGAACATGCAAATTGTGACGCCCTCTCCCGACTTCCGTTGAAAACTACAAGCAATTCAGAGTATGAACAGGAGGAGGACAATGTCACCATAAATTTCATAGAAGAGATGCCAATATCACCCCGTGATATTGCAAAAGCGACCAACAAGGACAAAACATTATCCAAAGTGTATGATTATATCATGTTCGGATGGCCTAATTGCACAAACGATGACGACATCAAACCGTATTTTAATCGGAAATATGAATTAACTGTAGAACAAGGTGTGATACTCTGGGGAATGCGTATTGTTGTTCCGACACAACTGAGAATTCGTTTAATCGAAGAACTTCATGAGGAACATACTGAAATATGTAGGATGAAATCATTAGCCCGTAGTTATATGTGGGGGCCAAATATTGATAATGACATTGAAGAAATTGTTAAATCATGTAATGTATTGTGAATGAAAGGATATGGAGTAAATGCACATAAGACAAAGTCTCTATAAATACATGGCAAAAAACAAGCAAAGGAACAACGCTTTTATTGTTGTTCTTCATGTATGTCAACAGTTACGTAACAGTCCGTCGATTGCACCGTTACACCCTTGGAAATGGGCAACGAGACCAATGCAGAGGATTCATATTGACTTTGCTGAAATGAAAGGAAAATCATTTCTAATCATCAATGAGTTATTCAAAATGGTTAGAACTTTGCAAATGAACAGTACAACAAGACCGTAACCATCGAGAAGCTCAGATCGTTCTTTGCGTGGACAATAATACCTGAAAAAGAGGTTAGCGATAATGGTCCCCAGTTTACCTCGTTTGAATTTAATAACTTTATGGAAGCAAATGGCATTAAACACACACATGTACCAGCATATCTTCCAGCATCAAATGGATTTGCTGAAAGGGGAGTGCAGATTTTGAAGAAAGCTCTTAAAGCGCAAATTTAAAACGAACAAAGAAAGACCGAACCTAAACTTTACAACACCAACTATCTAACTTCTTATTGAAATAGAGAATTACACCGCATACTACAACAGGTGAAACACCAGTAGCTTTGTTTCTAAAACGAGAGCTAAGGAGAAACTTAACATTAATTATGCCGAACCGTGAAAAACATGTGGAAAACAAGCAACAAGAAATGAAAAAATCATCACGACAAAAGTAGAGCGAACACTAGATCATTTAACATAGGGGAAAAAGTACCTTTTTCACAACCTTACTAGGAGGGAAAAAGTGGAAATGGTTGCCTGGAATTATAACTTGTGTAAAAGGACCGTTAACTTATCTAGTGAACCTTGGATTAAAAGTTAGATACTGTCATGATGATCATCGCACACAAGCAAAAATACCGAATGAACCGAAAAACATAAACACTGACATTCTTGCACAATTGCTACATCAATTAACTGACACCGTTAAACCCGTGGCTAATTTTGAAGAGACAATGCACAAAAACGATCAGAATGATAAATCACCTAGTGCTATGACTGAATCTAAATGTGAAGAAAGGCAATATCCTCAACGTGTACGCCGACCACCCAAAAAGTTTGACATTGAAAAATAGAACCGCTTATCTATAGTTTATTAGCTTAGAGTAGTACATAGAAACAATATAATCGTTAACACATGTTTGTTTTTCAATTCACCTTCTTACAGACAGTAAATTTAATAAGCTTTGATAAATTTCTATTTTAAGCAGAGACTTTACAGTATATTTTAATGAAAACAATTGTTTAAATTCTCAAGTATGCCATTAATTCAATTTTAATGTGACAATTTAGAAAAGGGGAAATGTTATATATTTACAACTTAAATGAACACTTTACCTATCACTAAAAATAGATGCTGATTTTGCAATATTAATGTATCAATACTCATTCGGAACTCCTCTGTAGTTACTATAGTTATTATTAGATTGTTAGTAATGGAATCCTTTGTTTGTTCTACCTAAGCCTTTATTTATTAAGATATTACAAAAAGTCTGGTCAGGTATATTTAATATGTGATTTTGGTATTTTTGTCAATGCCCTGTATGGGAATCGAACCAGCAACCCCAGGCTCTCTGTGCGGACCCCTTAACAACGGGGCTACCGCGACTTTACATCTGAGAGTTTATTTTTATTACTTTAAGCTCAGGTCATTTATTCAATCTGCCTAACCTGTGTGGTACAAGGTGCGACAAATGATTTTACCTGGATTGATTGTACAGGTGAACGATTTTTGTCATTTTCGCTTGATCACTTGGTGTGTTAAGACGTTAAAATTCTATCACTATTTTCCAAAGGTTTTGATATGAACTGCACTGATGAGATATAAGTTGTTGGAATAGCTATATGCAGTATCCAAATTCAAATGAGAGTTTATTCAAACAGGGAAGTTTGCGATGTTTTAACTTTGATTGTCAATCTAACATTAGCATACAAGTTCCGCAGAGGAATGGTGTATCCGTTAATCACTTCTCAATTTTGGCGCTCTGTTAGCCCCATACCTTAGACGAATATATAATTAATTTCTAAGGGCTCGTATAAGCAAAATAATGCGTATCAAGAGTTTTCAGTAAGTTGTCCAGGTTTGTCGCTCCTCTTAAACGCTTATTATATATTTTTTCCTACCCGACTAGCATTCTTTTACTTAAAAAAAAACTCTGGTGCTTACTACACCTGGCCAAGTTTTGAGGATTCTCGGACTGAAAAATACATGACATCAAATTTTAGCTTCTTTTCGAATTGACAAACATCGATATTTCATTGAGTCATTGACTCTCACATCTAACAAATAACAGTTCCAAATTACTGCAGCTTTGATCATTGATAGAAACTTTACGTGTCGTATTTTGTTTGATTTCATTTAAGTACAGTCAAGTCAAGAATATTTAATATGTAACTTTGGTATTTTTGTCAATGCCCTGTATGGGAATCGCACCAGCAACCCAAAGCTCTCTGTGCGGACTCCTTAACCACGGGGCTACCGTGACTCTACATCTGAGAGTTTATTTTTATTACTTTAAGCTCAGGTCATTTATTCAATCTGCCTAACCTGTGTGGTACAAGGTGCGACAAACTGATTTTACCCGGATTGATTGTACAGGTGAACGATTTTTGTCATTTTCGCTTGAGCACTTGGTGTGTAAAGACGATAAATTTCTATCACTATTTTCCAAAGGTTTTGATATGAACTGCACTGATGAGACATAACTTGTTGAAATATCTATATGCAGTATCCAAATTCAAATGAATGCTTTTTTTCAAATAAGGGAAGTTTGCGATGTTTAAATTTTGATTGTCAATCTTAAATTAGCATTCAAGTTATGCAGAGGAATGGTGTATCCGTTCATCACCTCTCACTTCTGGCGCTCTGTTAGCCCCTTACCTTAGACGAATATATATATATTCAATTGCTGGAATATTTTATGCAAGCTTGGGTCATTTTCGACTCGGGTCCAATGTTTTCTGACAATAGCATTAAGTGTTCTTAGGTCAGGATGATAGGCAATAACAAGCGGGGTTCTCAATAACTGATCCTTTTCTTTGTAGTGTAGGATGCTGGATCGATTTACATTTCGTAATTTTTCGAATGATTCTTTTATTAGGCGATTTTTATATCCCCGAGCTTTAAGGTGCTTTTTCAATTCACTTATTCTTTGGTTAAATTTAACTTTGGTAGAACAGATTCGTTTGATTCGGAGCCCTTGGCTGTACGGAATTCCCCGAGTGATGTGTTTTGGATGACAACTTTTAGGAGATAAAAATTGGTGTTTGTCAGTTTTCGTTGTGTGGAGGTCCATTATCATAGCTCCGTTTTTAGAATGGTTGTAGTGTCTAAAAATGACATTTTTTTCTGATGATATTTCGTATGTAAACTTTATACTCGAATGGAAATCATTGCAGTATTGGATGGAAGTTTGTAGATGTTCTTCACTTTCAGTCCATTTCATGTCAATATCATCAATAAAACATAACCACAAGAATGGCTTATATGGAGCACTAGAAAAAAGTCATTTTTCCAAATTACCCATAAATATATTTGATATATATTTATCAGATGAACAAATGCGTTTTACTCTGATGGCTTGGCTATATGGTATGCTATTAAAACAGTGTTTAGGGTGGCAACTTGATGGAGATAGATGTTGATGTTTGTCTGTTGGTTTTGAATATATGTCCGTGGAAATTAATCCCCCTTTGATTGTGATGGTAGTGTCAAGAAAGGATATTTTAGATTTTGACACTTCATGGGTAATTCTATTCACCCCTCTATCAAATTTACCCATGAAGTGTCAAAATCTAAAATATCCTTTCTTGACACTTCCACCACAAACAAGGTTTTATATACGTTATGGTGATTTTAAATGGCGCGGTCCTCTTTCGAAGGCCCGTGACATGATCCTTTATTAAACAGCGCCCAAAATAATATTCTTATGGGTCAAGCGTTTATAATGTGTTGTTAAAATCAAGGTATGACACATACCTATCTGTCATGTGATTCAAACTGTTGCAAAGACCCTAGAATGGCCAACCTCACACAAGTTGATCCGAATTGCCTAAAAAACTAGCTCAAATTCGATACATTAGACTCTTAAATTTCTGCACCGGAAATGTAAGGTAATATCCATAACGTCCTGCCATATATGGCCATTGCATCGAAACTCATAGCCATGTCATGCCGATATTAGCATTTTTTTTCTCAGGATCGGTATTAACAAAGAAGGAACACTTTATGAAGCAATATCCGAAATATACAGTAGGTCTAGGGATCAACATTATGGTTCAGAAGAAAGGTATTAGATATATACCTACCTGCTATATGATGCCAAATGCTGCAAAGATCCCAGATAGGTCCAGCAGACATTGGCCAAGTTTGTCCAAATTGCCATGCTCACAATAAATAGCTTAGAGTGGTTACTTGTTCTGGCTCGAATTAAAGCTATTTCACCAATCTACCTGCAATTAATTTTCGTACGGGCTAGGGAAACATTCTTTTGAAAGATTAGCGAATTAATGATTTAAAAAAAAAAACATTTTTTTTGTAATATACAATTGTATTATTTTCATATCATTTTCATATATATCAAATACAAATCAATATATCTCAATTTAAAAGAAGCATGTAATATCAAAATACATGTCAATTATAAAATAATAATTATTAGCACCAATTTCATTTTTAACACCTTTTCAGAAAAGAAAAATATAAAATAATTTAACAGCTTGATATACATATAATGGCTACTAAATAATTACACATAGTCTGCACATATACAAATATCAAATCATATTTAATTTTGAATTTAAAAATCACTCCCCGTTCCCATTAATAATAACATTTTCAATATTTGCCCATTTCAATGTTATTTTGTTTTTCTTTTTGATGGAGTATGAACTTCCAGAGGCTATATCAATCCCATTATAATATTTGAACCATTCAAAAGCTTCTTTAAACGGAGGAATTTTTAATTTTACTCTACACAAATAAATATATTTCTTTAAAATCAAAATACAAGTGTTCAAAATATCTTTTTGTTCATGGGAGATAACCCCTAGCAATATATCAGAAATACTAGGCTTAAAGATCAAGTTACACTTGTCCTTTAATTCTGCGCAAAAAATTAACCAAAGTGTCCTAACACAACTACATTCATAAAAAAGGTGTATATAAGTCTCTTTGGTTTCAGAGCAAAAAGTGCACAATTCTGTTCCGCTATAGTTACATTTCAAACGTTTATTCCAAGAATTCTATGGAATAATTTAAACTGGAATGCACGAAGATTGGAATCATCAGTTACCAGTAGAGGAACAGTAAAAAAGAAATCCCAATTCTCCTCTTGTATATAGACTCCCAGTTTATACTCCCATTTTTGTTGAATTTTAGTTGGTGACTCTTTAATTTTATCAATAAATAGATTGTAAAAATGTTTAGAAACTCTATCTACCTTTTTAATGGTATGAATATTTTCATTAGAAACCGAATCTAATTTGGATATAGCATTTGTAACAAGTATGTTTCTCCAGTCATGAGACAATGACTGCAAAAGTCCATAGAATTCAAGGAAATTTGTCGAACAGTTAAAAGTTCTTTGAAAATTATCAAAATTTCCATCTTCATTTATTATATCATTTATGAAAAATACACCGTTTTTATCCAGCTTTTATAAAAAACACTCCCCCCCCCAATTTTTATTGTATCATTTAGAAATAAAGGTTGCGATAAGATAACGACTCGGGCTGTGGTTAGATTTTTACAGAGTGAAACCCAGGAAGAAATAACATCCTGCCAAAACTGTTTAAAATTCTTTGCAATATAACCAAGACCAGACTTAGTGAACTGCGACATATCTACCCCGCCATATTTTTTAAGATTACCAGATAACAATGCTTTCCAGGCTGAGTGATTTTCTTGATCTAATACTTTTTTTTATCCAAGATATGTTCAACGCATTTATAAATGAATCTATGTGTGGCATTTTTAACCCGCCTTCGCTATAATTCGAAATAAGTACATTTGTCTTTATTTTGTCACATTTTCCATTCCAAACAAATATAAAAAAAATAGAGTCTGGATTTCCTTTAAAACTGCATTTGGTGGATTTGGCAAGACTGTAAAACATTGCAAAAGAATAGGTAGTGCCAATGTTTTAACGACTTCAATTTTTCCATAAATAGTTATATTTCTCAATGTTCTGGATCTTTTCAATATAATTATCCATACAGATATTGGCTTTAGAAAGATTAAATTTAATACCAAGAAGTTTAAAATCACCAGAATGATTCCAAGATATATTTTTCTTTGTATTAAGTTCCTCACCACAGCCCCGCCTTGCTCCAATCCATACTGCTTATGTTTCATCAAAATTTGTCTTCAAACCAGAACAGGATGCAAAAAGGTCTATCTTGTTCAAAGCACTATTCAAACTTTCTTCACTGTCCTCTAAAATTAATGTCGAGTCATCAGCATACTGGCTGAGTAAATATTCTGAATTTTCAATTTTTATACCATTTATATTTTATCAAACTTTACACCTGCACTTAGCAATTCTAAACATAAAATAAATAGATAGGGAGATAAAGGATCCCCTTGTCGTACCCCTCTTTCTATTGGAAAAAGTCAGATAAGAATCCGTTATTCTGAACACAGCTTTTTGGAACTTTTATATAAAACTTTAAACCATTTTACTATTGTTTCACCAAAACCTAAAAATTCCAGAGTTGAACATATAAAATTCCATTCTAACGAGTCAAAAGCTTTTTCAAAGTCCAAAAGAACTAACATGCCTGGAATATTTTCATCTTCAGTTCTTTCTATTAAATCATATACAAGACGGGTGCACTCACCTGTATATCTACATTTCATAAAAACAGTTTGAGTTTCACTTATGAGATGATCTAATACTTGCTTAATTCTATTTGCAATACATGTTGAGATTATTTTATAATCCACATTAACTAATGAAATAGGACGCCAATTTTTTTAAATATTGTTTAGGTTTCAATCTTTTGGTAAACAAGTTATAACACCATTTGTTTGTGAGACTGACAAATGACCATTCTGGAGAGATTCCTTGAAAGAGCGCAACAGGAAGGTTTTACGATCATGCCAAAAGAATTTATGAAATTCTACAGTATACCCATCTAATCCAGGCGATTTTCCATTATTCATACTTCTTGTAGCAAGATGGACTTCTTCATTTTTATCTCTCCTTCCAAACTTTCTTTTTGATCATGAGAAAATATTTCAATAAAAGGATTTTCATTAGAAAAAAAAATTTGCTTATGAGTTTCATTTATAATCGTTTTACGTGATGTGTAAAGTAATTCATAATACAATTTTTGTTCTTCACGAATTTTTACTTGATCAATAACATTTTCACCATTATCTAAGATCAAAGAAGGAATAATTTTTTCTGTATAATGTCTATTTTCCAAATTACAAAAGTATTTTGTGCTTCTTTCCCCTTCAACTTGCCACTTTACTTTAGATCTTAAATTTGCCCCTTTTATTCTACCTTCCCGCAATGTTTTCAATTCCAGTTCAAGCTGTGTAATTGCCTCCCTATTTTGTTCCAATTCTGCACTATGGTAAAGATTTTTTAATTTATTCTCTAACTCTTTTTCCTTCCCATCACGCCCTTTCTTTTTAAACGACGAATATGCCCCTTAGCATCATTTTTAGTGTCTCCAAAAATATATTATCTGAGATACTAAGTTCGGGATCCTCCATATTTTCTGAATCTCAAATTTTATACTGATCTACACATTCCACAATGCAAGATTTAACAAGTGAAATATATTCCCTATCATATAAAAGAGAATTATTAAATTTCCAAGTCCCTTTTCCTTTCTCAAAAGTATTAAACTGAATTGATAGAGATATAGGTGAATGGTCAGATCTATATGCAATATCTATATCACAAGATGAAGCTAATTGATAAAAATCTGAGGAAATTAAAAAATAATCCAGCCTTGCCTGTTTTCTATTTGGACCCCTCCAAGAAAATATTTTTATATCTGGATGCATTTCTCTATATACATCAACCAAATCTAATTCAGACATCATTTCATGGACCCTTTTCTGAGCCTTTTCGTTATTTCTATGTAAATCATTCAATGTATCAATATCATAATTTTGAGGTAAGTTCCAATCGCCTCCGATTATCATTGAGGTATTACCAAAATTTTCTATATCTTTTTGAAGCAGTTCTAAAAATTCTGGATTATCTTCATTTGGTCCATATACAAGTACTAATGTCATTCGATTATTAAAAAGTTTTACGTCTACGATTCAATAATTTCCACTTGGATGTAATTTTTCCCCCAAAATTTCAAAGGCAATTGTGTTTCGAAACAAGATAGCCACGCCCCTGCTGCTCGTTGTATGAGAACTATATAACATTTTATATCTCCACTTTGCAGTCCAATATTGTTCAAGTTCTTTTTTGGAATGAGTATCAACAAGAAAAGCAATATCAAAATTCTCTCTACACGTAAAAAAAAACAAAAAACTACGCAACATATGAATGCCCTATTCGAAATATGAAAGAGTTAATCATGCTTGCGTTATCACCGGTTGTTTTAATTAAAATTAGAAAAAAATATATTTTAGTATTTTTCTGTCAATAAAATATGGCTTATGAGGCATATACTAGCATAAAAGCAGACATACGATACAGATTTCATATTAAAATAATTATAAGATGATTTCTACAACATACAAAATATACTGGTTTTATTAGGCAAAATTTAATTTTAGTAAAACATAAAAAAAATATCTAGAAAAACAAGTTTGTATGAAAAGTTGTACAGAGAAAAGATACAAATGTGTAATAACTAAAGGATTGAAAAACAATTTGTTTTGCCTGTTTAGTCTAATTTGACTTTTAGAAATAGGCCAAAGACCAATTGCTGCGTTGCGTTTTGGTGCCTCAAGCACATTATCAATATATACAGATACATTCTGTGAAATTTCAAAGTTCTGGGTTGAAATCTGCTGAAGTTGATATCGCAAAATGGGTAGCTTCTGTTGAAAATGTTACGGAAGAATACTTATATTTTCAAAGTATGAAATGATAAGTTTTCGTCGAACAATTACATAAAGGCAGAAAGACATATTCAATATGTATTATGAAAACATTCTGTGAGGTTTCAAAGATCTAAGTTGAACACTGTATGATGACTTAATTCCACAAAAAATCCACAAAATACGTACCTTTTACTGAAAATATCGATAAAAATGACCAACATGCAGAAAAATGACTTACCACGGACTGTGACATGACGGGTGCCAAGCGAAAAGCAGATCATGCTTGCCCCTCTTTGGCAGCTGATGGTACTTTAAGTTTTTGTAGGGGTTCATACTGCCAGTGCTTTAGATATATGGCGTTCTTGTTCATTTTTTATTATTTGAATTGCCCTTGTCAATCTGTCTCAATCTAGAAAAATATGAAATACAGTGTCTCTTTATTTTTTTTCTTTTGGAATTTCAACTTTTCTCCATTTTGCTTAAGCATTAACACCCGCTATTACCATTTGCAAATATATCATCCTCCAATAAGAATTGGTGCGTTCGATCAAAGGAAAGAAATTTCTCTCTTAGACATTTTGTATAAACTATATGCATAAATATAACATAGTAAAACTTCTTTTTCAAATTAAAAGTTGAATTAGATAATATATTAATGAATAAATTCGGGGTGTCTTATTAATAAATAAATCTGGGGTGTCTTCTTCGAGTTACGCGTTGTAAGTATTTAATCACGGTGTTTTTGACAAGTTAAAACATGCTTACAAATTATACCTGTCATATTCTACAACAATTATTTGCACAAACAGATAAGTATCATTATAAAGTATAATAAAGGGCTACCAATGCATTTTTTCTGCTCAAAGTCGTACGCAAATTGATTGGAAACGGGAAGCAAAGACAACAATTGCAAAGATTAATTCCGAGTTGCAAAAGAGAAACAAGAAAAAAAATTCAGAAAAGAACTAGGAATTGAATACACTCGTAGAAAGCATGACGAGCGTAATAACATCATTAATGCTGATAGGTACGACAAACAATTATTCTTTATGCTTGTAAAGAAACATAGGAAGACGAATAACTGTTTTATTAAGGGTCTATATGTTGGTAATGAGCTATTCCAAGGTCAAAGGGTAATTCAAGGTTGGCATCAACATTTTAGCGCTATTTCCGACCCGGAACAGAATTCATTATACAAAAGTGAACATTTGGATCTAACTAAAATGGACTATGAGTCAATTAAATTATTATGTCAACAAGTACCCTATGTTGATGAACCCTTGATGACGTTTCTCCATAAAGGCAACCATATAACATGCAGTTGGGTTCTAAGCCTAATAAATACAAGCTCGTTTTGAAGCCTTTGCCCCGTCCGGTCCGAAATTGGTACGGTACCCTATATGCGTATATAGAAAACATATGATCTGGACTAACTTCAAAGGTGTGGATGGACAATTGCTTTTCTCCATGTTGGCTTTCAGACCGGAAATTTTTGTCTTGGGTTCTAAGCTAGATAACATCTATTAGACTTAGACTTAACTACCAGCTTTATGATTGACAACGTTTAGAAGCGACAGCAAGGGTCAAGCCGTACATTTGGAAAATTGTCAAGATGTTTGATATACGCTTACAGGCACCGTCCGAATTTTGTACCGGAACATTTTCGTACTGGTCAAGAGGTTCTTAACTGATGGGCATCTAGTAAGCCCTTGACCCAACTACCTGCTATATGATTGCAAACGTGGAGAAACCTAGAAGGGGTCTATCTGCATTTTTTGAAGTGAGTCCTGATGACCGGCATGTTTTACAATATACGCTTATAGGGTACCGCTCGAAGTTCGGACCAGAACATTTTTTGTTCTTTCATAAACACAGGTTTATATATATAAAAACGTCTGGATGTGGACAGGAAAATTTTCTTTCTTTTGAAAACAGGAAATTTGAACTTTTTGCGACTGACCATATCGCCCCTTTCACGAAAAATAAGTTATTTGCCCTCTTACAGCTCTTACTTGAACTGCAGCCAGAAATATACATAGAAAAACTATTCAATCTGCTTTCAGCATCATGTTTGGTATTGACTTACGTTCACACAAAACATTGTCTGTACTCAGAGTCAAATATGCAAACCTAAAGTGCATTATCATTGATGCATTATATGCTTGGAAATGAAGCCTAATTACTGTTCACAATCGTTGGAGAGAAATAATGGAAAAGCCAAATTCAAACAGGTTTTTGGGTTGTGTTTTAGTTATTACCTTTGGAGACATGTACCAGCTACATCATATTGGCCAGAGTCGAATTTATGCATTACCCAAAAATCCAAAATGTGTCTGTATGGATCACTTTTGGCATATTTTAAAATAGTTACTTTGAAACACGATTTGCTTCAAAACATGACATTAATCTTTCCAACTTGCTGAATCGTGCTGCAAAGGTGTTTACAATTGTATTGGACACAATTACTAAAGAACGATCTACAGATTGTCATCCGATCCTTTGTGTGTAACAGTGTCACATTAAAATATTATTTTTTTGTCTGGACATTTAATAGATTTGAAATCTGATGTCAGTGTTCCAGATTAGAATAAAGATGTAGAAATGTATATATTGTACACACGGGTATTTATAGTGAGTAATAAAGTGCAAGAAAAGGAATATGAAGTAAATGAACATGAGACAAAAATCTTCAATACAAATGTCTAATCAAGGAGACGAATAACTGTTTTATTGAGGATCTATATGTTTTATTAATGAGCTATTCCAAGGTCAAAGGGTAATTCAAGGTTGGCATCAACACTTTAGCACTATTTCCGACCCGGAACAGAATCCATTATACAATAGTGAACATTTGGATCTAACTAAAATGGACTATGACTCCATATCCTTTTACTCACCATTTATGAGTCAATTAAATTATTATGTCAAAAAGTACCCTCAAGAACTGATAACAAATCTGAAATTTCTTAAGCTATAAAATGTTTAAATAGAGGAAAATCAGAGGATATATTTGAACTTTCAGTCGAAAACATCATATATGCAGGGACTGAATTAATTGATTTTCTACATATACTTATCAATTATATATTCCTGATATTATCAAAATAGGACTTTTAACACCAGTATATAAAAACAAAGGAGAAAAACATGAAGCGAAGAACTACAGGGGAATTGGTGTATTACCAGTATGTTTCAAAATTATTGAATATATTGCTAGAATAGTCTTAAAACCAGTAGTGGCGTCCAAACAGTCAAAAATCCAAAAAGATTTCACTGAAAATACATCTCCTCTCAATGCAACAGTCATAGTTGAAGAACTATATAGAGAGTATAACACAGCAAAAAAACATTCTATCTAGCTCTATTAGATGCAAAATCTGCATTCGACGTCGTAGTTTTAAAAATGCTCATGCGAAAATTGTTCTTAACGGGACTGGATATGTCATCGTTGTGTATAATCGATGAATTACATTCAAATACAAGATCATCTGTAAAATGGAACAATATCATATCAGAACATTACCAAATTCACCAAGGAGTTAAACAGGGAGGACTACTTAGTGCTGACCTTTACAAAATATACAGAGAAGACCCACTACAGCTATTTGAAAATTCGAACAACGGTTGTAAGATTTGATCAGTTCAAGTAAATTCGATAGCTTGTGCTGATGATATAGCACTGATAAGTGATAACTGGTATGATTTACAAATATTACTGAATTATTCTGCAATGTATAGCTCATTACATCGCTATAAATTACAACCACAGAAAAGTGTCATCATTCCTGTCAATCAAAAGCAAAGGATAGTAGAACATTAAGACTTTAATTTAAATTCAAATTCAATGCCAGTAGTAGATAAATCAGCTCACTTAGGAATAATCAGATCAACATCAAAAGTGAAAACCGACAATTATACAATTGAGCAAAATATTACAAAAGCCAGAGGAACCTCCTATAGTTTAATGAATGTAGGACTCCATTGAGATAACGGATTAGATCCAATTACTCCTACTGCGATAGTCAAATGCTATGTATTACCAGTTTGAGATTTTACAACCTTCAAAAACAAATTTGAATAAACTGGAACAATTTTTAAAAACACTACTCAAGAGGATACTTTCATTACCTCCAGATTCTCCAGACTCAGCATTATATGTTATAACTGGGATACTACCAATAGAAGCTCAGATAGATTTAAAATGTTTGACTCTGTTCAATAACATGTGTTGACAAGATAATTATTCATTAGAGAAATCAATTGCCATCCATCAGCAACAAGTTAAAGATCAAAGCAGTTCTAGTTGGTTTATTGAACTCCAAAGCATACTTATGAAATATAATTTGAATCATCCCCTACAATTATTACACGATCCACAATCAAAATTAGAGTGGAAAAAGACTATACAAATGCAGATTAACTCTTATTGGAAGTCTAAATTAGTAGATGATTGTTTTTTTATATCCTAAACTACAATATCTAAACTTTGAGAGTTTTATTCTAAATGTTAATCATAGAATAACATATGTTTACAAATCAACTGATCCATCCAGAGAAGCTATTTATATTGCCAACAAACTGCAAAATGTAACTGGTTCATACATACTACAATGTGACAGAGCGAAATACTGTACTTCTGAAACTTCAATTTGTAAATTATGCGAATTAGAAAATGAAGATATAAAACACTTTATTTTTGATTGCGAAATTTTAGACAGAGTGAGGATTCCGTATATGGAACAATTAGAAAAATTATTTCAAAATTTTACAGGAAACTCTTATTTCAAGTTTAGTAGAGTACTGCAATTACAAATAGTTTTAGACTGTGCCAAAGTCGAAAATCAAATAGTTCCAAGTGTAAAGAAGGGCATACTGATGGATATTACAAAAGACATTGAATACATTTCTTGGAGATTATGTTTCACATTGCATACAAGAAGACATCAATCTTTGAATATCAAAAGAAAGAGCTATTAGACGATTTATGAGAATGGTTCACCCCAGTAAATTTTCACTTTTAACAGTGTTTTAACATATGGATTAATTTTAACATTAGATGTGTATATAGACCGATTATGGATAATTCATGGTTTTAGATTATAAACGGACACTGTACATTATACTGCACAACTTTCATAATGTGAATGGTGATGGATTCAATGGTGAAGGACATGTATAGACACACGCAGGCACAACATGAACAAAGACACAGAATACCCAGTTGATGGGGTTGCCCGTAAAGGGCGGTAAGGTAAGCTTAATGAAGAACCCCTGTTCGCATAATAATTACGGTTATTATCTATGCTTTAAGCTAAGACTTTCTGGTCAAAACACCAAAACGAGAGCAAGAAATTAGCATGGAACTTTAATTATTCATTTGCAAAAATCTTCCATTCCTTAACTATTTGGAACTTCTGTCCATGTTTGAAATAAACCAAAACGGGTGATGTAACAAAATTAAGTCCCTTAAGAATATTAAAAAATAAAATGATATAGAATTTGATGAAAAAGGAGCTATTTCGACAGGGTCAGAAAAGTGGAATTTCCTTTCCTCCGAAGACCAATAATTGTCCAGTCCGAAATTTGGACGGTACCCTATAAGCCTATGGTGAAAAATATGATCTGAACTTCAAAGTATGTTGATGAACCCTTGATGACGTTTCCCCATAAAGGCAATCATATAGCATGCAGTTGGGTTCTCAGCCTGATAAATACAACCTCGTTTTGAAGCCTTTTCCCCGTGCGGAAATTTTCCGGTCCGAAATTGGTACGGTACCCTATATGCGTATATAGTAAACATATGATCTGGACTAACTTCAAAAGGTGTGGATGGACCCTTGCTTTTCTCCATGTTGGCTTTCGGACAGGAAATTTTTTTGCGGGTCTTGGGTTCTAAGCTAGATAACATCTATTAGACTTAGACTTAACTACCAGCTTTATGATTGACAACGTTTAGCAGCGACAGCAAGGGTCAATCCGCACATTTTGAAAATTGTCAAGATGTTTGATATACGTTTACAGGCGCCGTCCGAATTTTGTACCGGAACATTTTCGTACTGGTCAAGAGGTTCTTAACTGATGGGCATCTGCTAAGCCCTTAACCCAGCTACCTGCTATATGATTGCAAACGTGGAGAAACGTCGAAAGGGTCTATCTGCATTTTTTGAAGTGAGTCAAGATGACCGGCATTTTTTACAATATACGCTTATAAGGTACCGCCCGAAGTTCGGACCAGAACATTTTTTGTTCTTTCTTAAACATAGGCTTATATATATATTAACGTCTGGATGTGGACAGGAAAATTTTCTTTCTTTTGAAAACAGGAAATTTGAACTTTTTGCGACTGACCATATCGCCCCTTTCACGAAAAAAAAAGTTATTTGCCCTCTTACAGCTCTTACTGGGACTGCAACAAGAAATATACATAGACAAACTATTCACTCTGCTTTCAACATCATGCTTGGTATTGACTCATGTTCACACAAAACATTGTCTGTACTCAGAGTCAAATATGCAAACCTAAAGTGCATTATCATTGATGCATTATATGCTTGGAAATGATGCCTAATTACTGTTCACAATCTTGGACAGAAATAATGGGAAAGCCAAATTCAAACAGGTTTTTTGGTTGTGTTTCAGTTATTATCTTTGGAGGCATCTACCAGCTGCATCATATTGGCCAGAGTCAAATTTATGCATTACCCAAAAATCTAAAATGTGTCTGTATGGATCACTTTTGGCATATTTCAAAATAGTTACTTTGAAACACAATTTGCTTCAAAAGATGGCATTAATATTTCCAACTTGCTGAATCGTGCTGCAAAGGTGTTTACAATTGTATTGGACACAATGAATAAAGAACGATCTACAAATTGTCATCAGATCCTTTGTGTGTAACAGTGTCACATTTAAATATTTATTCCTTGATTGAACATTTAGTAGATTTGAAATCTGATGTCAGTGTTCCAGATTAGAATAAAGATGTAGAAATGTATATATTGTACATACGGGTATTTATAGTGAGTGATAAAGTGCAAGAAAAGGAATATGAAGTAAATGAACACGAGACAAAATTCTTCAATACAAATGTCTAATCAAAGAATAAAACAGCGCTTTTATTATTGGTCTTCATTGTGGCGTCACCGTTCTGGTCTTGTTATTCCCATACATTTTCCTCTAGTTTTGAATTTACGTAAAATATAAATCTTCAGGAATGTAGGGACCTATCGAATGCGTAGGGGCGTGGGTTGTATGAACGATCTTATGGTGGCTTCGAATTGTAATTACTCCCCTTTGGATCGTTGTCTCTTTAACACATTCTCCGTTGACCTTCTTCTTTTTCTATTTACTAAGGTTCTTTAATTATATAAACAATGAAATAATATAGAGGAAATGTTTATGAAACAAAGTATGTAAAGTACATAATAAAAGCAATCACTGGAACAAGGCTTTAATAATTGTCCTTAATTTTAAGTCACCATGAGGCCTTCAACAATGAGTTTCACTCATACCTCATAATAAGTTCAAGGCGACCCCTAGCACCAGTTTCAGAGTAATGCATTGCTTAATGTCGAGCAATGCTACAATTTCTTCTTTGGCTCAGGGATGACTGATCGTCATCAAGCATAAAAATAACTGGCAAAGTGAGATGTGGAAAATAAAAGCAGGTGTTCAGCAGAATAATATGTCGGAAATGCGCAATAAATTATATTAACACATAGTGACAAATGTACACAATAGATTAGTTCAAAGATACCCCACTATCGGTTTCCGGTAGTGGGGTATTTATGAACTTAATTTATTTTTCCTATATTTTTTTTGCATAGTTATAACAAACTTTTTTGTATATATATATATATATATATATATATATATC
>MJUU01051694.1:5358-28266 GCA_002080025.1 Modiolus philippinarum | reverse complement strand
ATGATGTCAAACGTAAAAATATAATTAAAATATAAAAGATAGAAGTTGTTACTTCACAGGAGAAATACAGGGAAAATAAATTTGACGTTCCCTGTATAGAGCAAAGACAAAAGTAGGATGAAATAACAAATGTGAAGAAATGAGAAATGGATGGAGCACTCTATACAAGTACCAGACCAACAGTAATATATAAATAATATATATATAATATAATATAATATATAAATATAATAATATATATAAATAATAATTACCAAATAATTAACGATATAAATACAGGGATTGTACATTAAACTTGAGTTTTTATATTGATACCTTTGGTCTTTGGGGTTCCTAGAATGAATATGATTTATTGTTCTAACTTTTGGTTGGTGTTGTCGTGAACTGTAAGGACTGTGGCGCTCATGCCTTGCATGGAATATTGGCGAAACCTGAAATGGTTACCGACGGTTGTGTCATTGTGAGCTCCTACGGATCGAAGATGCTCAGTAAAGTGATCACGCAATTTGTGGCAAGTCTCACAAACATATAATTTGTTTAGATCCTCCCCGGAAGACCCGTTGTCTCTGCCTGTTCTTGTCCGACTGAGAACATTTTTAGCGTTTTACATGAAATCTTCATGCCCATATTGGAAAATCTACCTTCGTACATTAAAGATACGAACCATGCACTATCTCAGCTTTCAAGGCAACAACATTTCTTTTCGTACGGAATTTAAATACAGAAACACTGTCGTATATATTTGGTGAGGGTAAAGAGTCTCCTTTCAACATATTTTTCAATTCATTCAGTACTAAAGTAGTATATCATGAGATGTTATCTCTTTTTACCTCTCTGGATATCTTAAACAATACACATGTACAACGTAAATACAATTTGCACCACGATGGAAGAAACTTAGTCAGTGTGACTGAGTCATTTTGTTACAATATATAATGGCAGAAAATGTAATTTTATTATGCATGTTTTAAATGATGCATGGAGAAAACAATCGTACATTTCAAGTTGAATAGTATCGGTAAAAATTGTAGCATTGTACCGATAGCTACATTAGAAAATAGTAGCCCTTACGGAGAAAAATTGTAATACTTACGGACAAAAGTCGTAGCATTCATTATTCAAGTTTGTCGTCTCCATTCAATGATTAATTTTACAGATATTAAAACTTATACTGCTGTTGTTGTTGATAGATGCCCTAGTTTTGTAGCACAAATTGAAATAGTATAAACATGTTATTTTACAGATAAATAAGATTTACAAAAATGTGCCGTCAATCAATGATATCAAAAACTACATAAAATAAAAAATATATATTTATGTAGAACCATTAAGATTTAACACATAATTTGAATAATTTCTATTGGCATACTGAGAATCAAGCTTCTTGCCCTTCAAAAATGTAAACATCGTCGCATATTTTGCACAAGTTTCTCTGTGTACGGTACAAAATCATGACGGGAAGACGGTAGAAAATTTATTTGTCGAGTCGAACTTTGGACAGAGTGAATCGTTCTAATACGTTCGTTATATTATGTCCTGTTTAATTTCGTCTTCGTCTTTAAATTCTCTGTCGGTATGTGATCCTTATATTGCCATGTATTTCGGATTTATGATTTTTTTTGTCTTTTGCTTATTATGTATAAAATAACTAAATACCGAAGGAAATTAGGAAATGTATCTTAAAGTTAGAAAATATTATTTCAATTTTTATAATACAATGCATATCTTCCAAAGGTATTTTCGTTAGGCGGAAAATATGTTGAACACTTCCACACCACAGTCACATACATTACTAACTTTGGGTATCCAATTTTCGCTTGGTACCCAAATTGCATCAATTTGTTAAAGGGAGATATGGTTATCGTAATTTTCATTAAAGAGTGTCCTAAAATGATTTTTAGTATTTATTTGCGTCTATTGAAATTGACAGGATATATCTATCTTCCCGAGAAAGTTTTAAATTAAAGGAATTTAGAACAACTCTTGGGAATTTATGACCGTTATAAAATAAAGTTCGTGCGACGACTGCATATGGTCTCTTAACATTGTTTCCAGTTTGTTACCCATATTTCTCACGTCGAGATAGTAAAATTTTCACATTTTAAAGTTCGACTTTTACCGAGAACTTTAAAATGTAAAATTTAACTATCGACATGTGAGAAATTATCGTAATAAACCGGAAAGTAATGTTAGAGATTTTTTGTCTAATTTCTTCTCAATTCATTAATAGTTAAGCGATTTGCGTAGTCACAGGTCTCAAATAGCCCGCCATTTTGCTGCTATCAGCGTTGCTATGTGTATCATTGCGCCATTCATTGAAAGGGGCGTTGAGTGTAATATTTTTGAGAAAAATGTTATATTATCATTAAATTTAGTTATCTTAGTCATAAAAATGCAAAAAAAAANAAAAAAAAAAAAAAAAAAAAAAAAAAAAAAAACATTTCGCTTGACAATGCAGGTGTAAATTTCATCGGGCGGTTGCACTATTTGTGGAAACTTACACGAGACATTTACATGATTGACCAATCGCCAACTGAGATCAAATTTCTAAACATGTTAATTCTTACTTTCATCTAATATCATTTGGGAAGTATTTATTTTGAACAAGAATTAGAGAACAAGAAATAATTCTTTTTCTCACTTATCATTATAATTTTTGTTGTTATCCTGTTTATTATCAAAACAATGGTGCAATAAAAAAATATTGTCCGTTAGTATATTTAATGGTACAAAAGCAAAAACAGAATTAGTCAAACCCGCCATGTTGATATTGTTGTCAACAAGTGAGACAAGCCAAATATTTATCGGGAACTACAGAAATCAGTTATATAAATTCACATCCTGCTAGTAAGAGAATTTTTTTGCGCCCATTTGAAATGAATTTTGCTTCAAAATAAATGCATTTTGCGTCAAAATGAAATGTAAATCCGTTCAAATGAAATGCGCTGGTTACTATATATGTAGTCATTTAAAAATTCAAAAGTGTTTGGTTGAAGAATTCATTAAGATCAGTGTTGGGACATATTTCCAAGGTGTAGAAAAAAAGTACGTTAATGTGGACATAATATGTTCAGAACCCGGTTTTATAAATTATCAACACACTTGTCATCTGTGTGGCATTTTCTAAACCCCATACGACAGAAAATAAGGAAAACTGAGAAATAAGTCTTTAATTTGATATTTTGAAAGAGTAACAATACTTGAAATCAAGGACCATGGTATGTTTTACTTAAAAGATAATGCAAAGATAATGCAGCATTCTCACACCATTCGAAATTTGTATTGCGTCATATTATTTTTTATAAATGTATATACCCATAAAGGTTCTTTTAAGGTCAAATAAGGAAGCCAGACTTTTTTTTCTAATTAAAAAGCGGTTGGTTATGGTTTTTGTCTATAGGATCCGTGAAATTGTCTGTTACTCAACTTCTTAACATTTTTTTCTGTAAAATCGTGAAATATTTCGATAAGCTGTTCAAAAATTGCGCTGATGCGTCACAATTTGGTGTAAAGCGGTTTACCATTAACCAATGACAAAACCACGGAAGTGTATTGATGCAACATGACGCAAGAAACTAGGATATCGTAATTATGACATATTACCTCATCATTATGAGATAATATAATGATGTAGAACAGTTATTTTTCATGGATAACTGTAACTCGTGAAAATTACTCAAAATTGACAAATTTTTATATTTTTTTCATAATAATAGCCGAAAACGGTGTTTTTAAGTTACATCATAACTATAGGTTTCATTAATATAACGCAATTCAGACGAAATACCGGAGAAAAATTCGTGAACTATGTTACATGTAATACAGCTAAAAATGGAGACAGTAACACCCTTCAGTCCCCGATGGACCTTTCGACTTCGCCTCAGGTAGTACTTTGGTTCAATAACATGTGTGAAATAAATTGATGTAAAACAAGGGAAAAATATAAAAGAGTACGCCATTTCCAAGCTGGCCGCAATAATATGTAAACAAAAATCAATTTTATTCAATATCTCAGGAACTACTTGGCAGAAATCGATCAAATTTTGCATTAATGTTCAATAAGCCAAGATGAAGGAATGGAATGCACCTTCCATATTTTGCCCCGTGTGGTGTCACCACTGCACTATCAGGTTTTGTTCTATGACGTCGTGATACCGGGAAAATTCACGCACAAGGAACAATTTTTGAATTAGTCTGGGATCCTGACTCAATATTCTCTTTACCGTAAGCGGCTTCCGGTTCGAATATAGAGTCAGGTCACCAGCATTGAATCCGATTCAAATTTGAATCGGATTTCATCATTCGGAATGTCTCTAAATTTACGTAGGATCTGACGTCATGTATTGTCATTCCGAAATATAGGTACGTGACGTAATATCCGGTACTAATGTAAACAAACACAGCTGATTGAGATGAACTTGGTTTTAAAATGGATTTCTGTGCTACTTATGGCAATATCTTAGAAAAAACGATTAATCGATTCATTAGTTGTACAAGAAAAGCAGTCGGCTGTTTTATTTAAATTATAGACAGTCTATCTTGGTGCAGTTGAAAGAAACGCGCGAAATGCAAGTTCAATTTTTTGTAATCAAGATGGCGATTTATACAGCCAATCAAATTTGGTAAGGGATTGCTGATGACCTGGGGTTATATTTGAAGTGAAGCTTGCGTAAAGGAAAATATTTTCCAAGGGTACCAGGTTATTTTTGAATATGCGTGAAATACAACATTTCCCGCGAGTTACTTGATAGTGCAGCAGCGACACCAATCGGGATAAGCAGGATGGTGAATTCAATTTGTGCGGAGGAAATTCAAAATGGTCTCAATTTCCAAGTTGCCGCTGAAATACGTCAAAATTTCAACTTTGTTGTATATCAACAAAATTGATTTCTAGGAATGAAACCATCGTATTGGCTGCCAGTGGCAATATCAGCTATTGCTTGTAATTGTAAATCTAGTAATGTCGCCTTAGGCGAAGTCGAAGAGACATATTGTTATTGTTCCGTTTCTTAGCTATTATTGTTATGTCACCCCAGACAACGTAGGGTTGACATATTGTTATTCTGTGTTTCTACTGATTATTCTTTTTTTTATTCTTCTTCCAATAATTTTTGTCTTATTGTTTACTTTTAAGTAGCATGGTGTAATTAAATGAAACCTGGTGTAAATGGAGATCGGCATATGAAGAACTGCATTCCATATTTTTTCTCAAAAATGCTGCCATTTTAAAGATGCCCGCCATTTTATGTTAAAAATTAAGGATGCNTTCAAAATGGCTTCAATTTCAAAATTCAATATTTCAGGAACTGCTTTGCATAATTTGTTCACATTTTGAATTAAACTTATTTTATTGCTCAAATAAAGCAAAGGGATCGGGCACAAGTTATAACAACATTATTTAAAGCCCTCACCCTATACATTTTACAACATAACAAATATTATACAATAGCAGCAATATAGATACAATATATATTAAGAAATATTGATGAGAATAGAAAAAGTAACAAAAAATGATAAATATAAACATAAAACATAAACATGATAAAGAATCATGTACACAAAACATAATTTTCATAAGTTATGATTACAAAGTCAGTACACTTTTGATACTTTTAAATAATAATGTCAATTGATAATAACAATAAGGAAAAATAAGAAGGAAAGGATAAGAAGAAGGGATAAGAAGAATCTGCAACAATCAATCAATTCTATGACTATTGTAAATGTAACACTGAACTGCTCTAAAGATATCAGCATTTTGATCACAAGTAAGATCTGCATTTCCAAAAAGAATAATATCGAAGTCAATATTTCCATATATTCTAATTATAAGAAATACATTTTGTCGGATATTGTCATAAAGAGAACATTCTAGAAAGTTATGATAAGCATTTTCAGAATTTGCACCACAAACACATTTTGTGTAACTGTTTAATGACAGGAAGGAACTTACTTGATTTTTTGTTTTCAAAATGGCCTCCAAAATACTCAAAAATATCATCTTTATCGGATTTCAATTAAAATAGAATTCAATTTGACATTGCGAACATAATGTTCTGTAAAAATATTTTAAAATGGTAGCCATTTCCAGGATGGCCGCCAAAATACGTGAAGAGAGGTATGGCCACTTCCCCGTGAAATTATTTTCTTCCGCATACCGATCTTACGAATGCATCCAATCTGCTCACAAACCGTCTTAAAAGGTCATCTTTTGTATACACAATTATAACAGAATAAATTCAAATATGTATTTTTTCATTCTTTAAGATAAAAGATTGAGTCACTGAAATTGCCACTTGAATGCAATATTGACAGATTTCCACGATTTTTGTAGGTTTTTGATAATTTTTATTGCATAACACATTCAGTATCAAACTAAACAAATTGCCATTTGACAGGGTTAATGTGTATGCACTTACAACGAAAAAAATATTTTAGTTTTCAGTGTCCTTTGAGTAGTTCTTTTTTCAAAACACTGTAACAGGGCTGAAATTGACAAAATAGGTAGTTCACAGCCATGTTCGACTGCTAATATGATAGAAAACATAAAAGTGTGGCATATATTAATATTATTCACTGTAGTCTATCACCACTGCGGTGTGAGTTAGCGCCCCGATTTGACCATTACAAAAAAGAGTGCACTCGACTTATAATTGTAAGTGATAAGGTATGTCAGTTACCTGCCCAAGGCCGGTGGTTCTCTCCGGCTTCCTCCACCACTAAAACTGACCGTCATGAGATAACTGAAATACTGCTGAAAGTGACTTTAAACTCCATATCAACCAACCAACCAACCTTGAATGACCACTTGTCAGAGATTCTCGACAACATTTGAGTGAATTTTGAAAATAGCCTTATGTAGAAACAAAATTCACGCCTCAATGGCCATACTTCTTTTATATTTGTCCGGTTCCTACGAAAATTGATGTATATGGTAGATTTTGAGGCTGCGAAGAAGATGAAGTCATCACAATCGTTACTAGGAGCGACATCAGCTATTGTTTGAGATTGTAAATCTAGTTATGTCGCCCCAGACGTAGTCGGAACGATGAATTTTTTTTTGTCCGTTTCTTAGTTAAGGCTCACAGGCGAAGTTTTCTTAGTTAAGTCTCACAGGCGAAGTTGAGAGACCTCTTTTTTTTGGTTGCATTTCTTCTATAGTCTCCAAGAAGAAGTGTGTGAAGACTTGTTTTTGCTGCTTTTTTCATTCTTGCTTTTCTTCTTCTTCCGCTTTCCACTCCGAATGATTTCTCGAACACCTGTGACCTAAACTTTATGAAACTTCATGGGATGATAGATATAGATCCAAAGTTGTCCTTAGAATTTCCAAAATGGTGACTGTTGCCATGGAAACTTTAGATAGGGTATTGAAACTTGGTAATAAGTTGGAACAGCATCTTAAGTTGTACAAATTGTTTTAAAAATTTACAAGGTTGTGCCCGTTGCCATTGAAATGGCGAAAAGACGAGAAAATCAAAAGTGCTCCAAATTGGATGAAATTTTGCAAGAAGGTGCCTGACATGTGTAGAATTGGTTTCTGGTTTCCAAAACTTCCAAAGGGAGACCGTCGCCATATAAACGGATAAAGGCGGGAAAATCAAAAGTGCTGAATATTTTATGAAATTAAATAAAACAATTGTTTTTGGTGTTTAGATCTTCATATTAAGACACGAAATTCGGATATTGGGGTTCATTTGGATGACTTCTTGTGTTTGCATCCAAACACAATAAATACTAGTGTCTTTCTTCTTCTCGTTACTATGAACTTGTGCGAACCAGATCTCGGAGACCATTATACCTAGAACTTTCAAATCTTGTAGGATGTTGTCCCCATATACAAATCTAGGTGTACAGAGAACAAAATTTTCCAAAAGAGGGTTCATTAAGAGTACATTTGGGGGAACTAAAAAGTGGTTGGGTCTTCCATATTAACCCTATAAGAAAAATGAGATTTTGAATGTTTTTCATTATATTTCTCACTGTATCTCAAAAATTTCATAGGAAATGTGTGTGTCATGTAAAACAGCTCATTAAAATTATTGCAGTTTTAGTTATCATATGTGTTATGGTCTCATGTTCATTTACTCCATATCCTTTCGTAAAATATTTAATACAGGAGTTTGTCTTTTATTGCAGTGTGGAGTTGGTAAAACATTTCCCCGTGGTAGAGATGTATGCTCTTTATTTTTCTTAGATATCGTGTACTTGTACATGAGATAATATCTCATGTGTACACTTTGTTCAATTATTATTATCTAAATTTATGTAAATTCTAAAACCGAAGGATTAATTCCCTCCATCGTAGTTTTGTCCTCAGCTATATTTGATATTACTGATTATTCGTATTTCGTTTGGTTTTATGCATTTTAAACATTTTTCAAAATTATGGATTTCCTTTGTTTGGATTCTAGTGCTGCTGATGAGGAATAAATTTCCGAAATGGCCATACAGCTCATTAAAATTATTGCAGTTTTAGTTATCATATGTGTTATGTTCATTTACTCCATATCCTTTCGTAAAATATTCCACAGCATTGGGAATATCAAAATAAGTACCGTTGCCATGCAAATCAATCCAAAATTTGGAGAAAATGGTAGTATATGTTGATAATTATATTTTGATTACAATAGTACAATGTATGCATTACATATGTTATAAGGGGAACCTTTACCCAATCTTTTTGGAAAGAGGTCTGAAATTGGGTGTAATGGACAAAAGAGCATTAGATTGCCATGGAAACGTAACCAGAAACTAATGTTTTTTGAAGAAAAAACAGGATTTTCTGGTAAAAGGGATTTTGAGAAAAAGTATGTATTATGATGTTTTGTTTAATTTTTTTATTGCAGTTGGATGTTTTACCTAGATTATAAGGGAGATCTCTGCCTAAATTTGTCTTAAGTTGAAAGTGATGGACAGTGAAGCATTTGGTCGTATGGAAACCAAGCCGGAAACCTATAATTTTTGGAAGAAATATAATGTTTTTTTTTTATTACAGCTATATGTATACTTGTGAAATAAAGGGAATCCCTGTCCAAATTTATTTTGAAAAGAGGTATCAAATTAATTGCAATGGATACATTAGCATTTGTTTGCCACTGAAACCAATCCAGAAACCTACAATTTTAGAAAAAAGTGTTTTTATATTTCTTATTACAGCTATTTGTATACTTGAGTAATAAGAGGAATAAGGGGAACCTATGCCCATTTTTGTAGCGAGGTATAAAATTGGTTGTAATGGATAATGGAGCATTTATTTGCCGAAGCCTATATTTTTTACAATTTTGAGAAAATCATATTTATGTATTTTTATTACATTACAGCTACATGTTTAGGTAATATGGTTCTGTTATGTATCGATTTTAGCATAAACTAATTTATTCGGGGAACCCCTGCTCATTTTTTTTAACGAAGAAGTCTCGTTATGCCCTGAAATCTGATATGGGAGTTCGTCTGGGGGACTTTTGTATTTCGCTCTGCGGACAGTAATAACTTGTTATTTTTATTTTTCGTTATTGTTTCTTTCTTCCATCTCGTTTTGTCTGGCTTATTTCTCAGTGATGCTTGGACAGGAATCATTCATATTTTGTACAAAACTGGATAACAATCGAGGGGTGTGCATGCAAGGATATTTTTTATTTGCTGCCATTTCAAAGATGGCTGCCGAAATTTGAACAATTCGAAGTCAATTTCAACTACAATTAGCAGTTCCTAAATGATGCTAGGGCAGAATTCAATCATGCTTTGGTACAAAGATGGGATCACAATCAGGAGAAGTGTATGCAAGGATTTTTTTTTTAAAATTTCCAACATTTCCAAGATGACCGCCAAAACACGTAAATATTTCAACTTTGGTCGATTTCAAAGAAAATTGGTTTCCAGGTAGATTTTGATGCTGCAAGCGAGACCGAATCATCGAATTGGCTGTCAGAGGCCATATCAGCTATTGCATGCAATTCTAGTAATTATTCTTTTCTTCCATTTTCCGCCTCAATTTTGTCCAACTGATTTCTCGGACACTAGCCATTAAATCTTAACCAAACATCACAGGAAGATGGAACCCTATTTAAAATGTGCATTCAAGTCTTGAAATTACTGAAATGGCAACCGTTACAATGGAAACGATAAAAAGCCGATAAAAAATTAAACTGCTCAGATTTGGATGAAACTTTTACGGGACGGTTACCTGACATCTGTAGAACTGACTTCTGGTCTCCAAGACTTAAAGTGGTGACCTTTGTCCCGAAAAGGTAAAAAAGGCTGGAAAATCAAAGTACTCAGAATTGGGATAAAATTTTATAGGAGGGTTGCTTAACATCTGTAGAATCGGCCTCTGGTTTCCAAGACTTCAAAATGGTGACCGTTGCCATGGTAACCGATAAAGCGGAAAAAATTATAAATTCTTAGAATTGAATGAAATTCGATAAAAAGGTTGCTGGACATATTTTAAATATTCAAAAAATGGCCATAGTAGAAGCTGCAAAGGCAGGAAAATGGAATGTGTTCCTAATTGAAGGATATTTCAAAGAATAGTTGTAGAGAACGTGTAAAAACAGTTTGGCGACTTTTGTGTTTCGCTTTGGGGACACAAGTATTACTTGTCATCATTTTTTTCTTCTTTCCTTCTCAGATATTTTCCACCTAAAATAAAAAGACCTCAAGAAACTTAAAACGAATGATTTTCTCTATAAGTAGATGTACACACAGCTTTCGAAATTTTCAAAATGGCTGCCGTTGCCAAGGAAACAGCAAAAACAAACGTGAAAATTTGAAGTGCTCTGAATCAGATAAAATTTCACAGGAAAATAATACCTATCATGTTTGCGAATGATTTTTAGCTTCAGAATTTCGAGGAGAGTTGCATTTGCCACTGAACTTGAAAAATACAGGAAAACGATAGATGCTCCGAATAGGATGAAGAGTGTTCGTTTGGAGGGGTGGGGGCATCTTTAACGCTCTGTGTAACATTAATGAATAATTTATCCTCATTTCGAAATGTTTTAATCAATATTCAAAAGTAATGTTTGTGCGTATAAGTATTTTGAAGTAAATGATTAGAATATCATACAATATATTAAGATCTGGACTTCAAGTTTGAAGTAGTAGAGGGTAGTTGTCCAATTCTGAGCATGTTATTATAATTGCTACCTTATTCAAAATTGCTCACATTAGAAGTAAATCCGTTATTTAACATAAGCCATAGAGAGTTTGTCCCTTCATATATACACATATATAAAAACACTTCAAACGTACACAAGGAAAAAATTACTCCAAAAATCAATACCTGCTAATAATCATTATTATTTTTCTCTGGATTGTTAAAACCTCAAATATTACAGAAATATATGTCTCCATTTCAAAAATTTTGTTTGATGGATGGATCGATGAAAAATGATATGTGCATCAGAACATAATAATTCAACAAAAATGAGAGACGCTAGATTTAAAGCGGAATGTTTTTATTGTCACTGGAAAACATGAGAAATGGGTAGGGCCAGGCAATTTAGCCTTCCATACCGCCTCAAAGGGCTGCCCTTTTTCAAAACATATAAAACATCGGCAGTAGAATGCCAAAGGAGCAAAGAACAAGGTTATATAAATCAAAGTCCAGAGACTAGGCAAATGTACGAACACAAGAAGACGGAAGATCAAATACGCTTCACAACAAGATGCAAACACTACAAATACAACAGTAAAAAACTAAAGCAATAACAGTGTGAAGTCTCAAAAAGAGTGACACCTGGTGTTCCGGAATGGTAAGTATGTCCTGCTCTGTATTCAGCACCCGTCACACTGTCAGTGGGTCAATCCAGAATAAAGTCAGATTGTCAAATCCAGGAAGACGTAAATCTAGCTCAAAATGTCAGTTTCATTTGTGACATCGACATTTCATATCTATCTGTGATGTCGTGGTGACGGCCATATAATTTCTGAAGGGACGGAAGTAACAACGCCTGACTCAACAGTTTTTGTGACAGTAATTTTGCTCTTTTCACAAAGTCACTGTATGAACTTCAAGCTCTACAGTACCGAATTAATTGTGAAATAAACACTTCATATGCTGTGGAGGTATGTATATTGCTGCAGAGAAAGGGAAAGTTCACAATTTGGAAGCCAAAATCTTCATGTTTGTCATATAACCTAGATTTCAGACGTCCATGTTCGTCAATGTGTAATAAAATGTCGAGATGTGAAGCAGAATTTGGTGTATCGGTTGTCTCTTTAATTTCAAGTTCACTGGGGTAGATCCGATGTAAATATTCTTAAAGTCTTTAAATCTTTGGTTATTAAGAGAAAGTACATTGTCTATAGATATCTGAAGCTGAAATTAAAAATCTAGGCCAGTTGTTTTTGTCTCTTGTAAAAACTTTGCTTCATACGAATAAATGAAAAGGTCAGCTAAAAGTTGCACACAATTTGTTCCTATAGGAATCCCTATTGTTTGTTGAAAAACGCGGCCTCCACATTCAAGAAAAAGTCAGGCATTTTATCACGTCATTTTCTCTGTATAACTTATTTGACTCAGTATGGTTCTTAACAAAATATGTTTTATCTTTTCCTATTACCCCAAAAGAAGACTTGCGTTCTCCGTTTTTTGTACAGAAACATTAAAGTATTAGATCGGAAATTACTGTTTTAAGTTTATTATGTGGAAGGGCTGTATAAATGGCAGATAAATCAAACGTTTGAATGCTATTGCAGTATGCGGGAATGTTTGGGGAGAGCTGTTAAAGAATTCACATCTGATTCACATCGATCGTAGAATTGGCTTTTTCGCATGAGTAGCTTTTCGGACCATCTCTAACTGCAGTCAATAAAGTGGTAAGGAGTTTGGATAGGGGCTTAGTGGTGCATCTGGCAGATCCTGCAATTAATCTCTGATTGTAGGGATTTTTGTGAAGCCTAAAGGGGATATCTTAAATATACTTCATGGAGCATATATAGCGTTTTTGTGAACATTTTGTCAATTAAGAATTGAATGCATTATTTTGAAGTTTCATTGGGGTATGAAAGTGTTGACCGAAGCACATTGTGCTTCATGTTGAAAATGTGCGCCCGGTCAACACTTTCATAATCCCTATGAAACTTCAAAATAATGCATTTAATTCTTATATTTACATGCTAAAACCAAATTATAAAAAAAAAACTATGATAGTATATCATGTACATTGGGATTCTTTTTTTACAAATTTATCCGCTACATGTGGTCAAATGTGTTTCATGGGAATTGGAACTTCACATTGATATGCCACGTGAGCAATGTTCACCTATCAATTTGACGGAATTTAAATGAATATGCATGAAATGTAATTATTTACGATTTGCAGCCACGCTTTCCGTATACGATCTGACTACATCTGATGATAGGGAATTCCCCTTTCCACAAGCTATGAACGCGAACGCGTCCGATATGTGCAAACCCTTGAAAACTGATTTTGGTGCCGGTTATTTAAAATTATCAAATAATTTTTATTAAATAAAAAGTAATCGTTTCATGAATTTATCAATACAAAGATTTTGCAAAGTACATAATGATAAATGCTTTATTTGTCTGTAGTCGTCATTCTAATAAAAGGGACAGAGATTCAACAAAGCATTTTTTGTCTCAGTTGTAACATTGTGAATATTTATATGTATTTCCTCATCGTCTTGAAATATGCTATCTTTCATCGCAGTAAGCTAGGTATTTAGTTATTTAATTTCATTAATAGATAATGCAAAATTTGTGTGTGTGTTTGTGTGTGTGTTAGTGTTTTGTACCGATGTATTTCGCGAGGCGTTTTCGTTAACTGATTTACCTGGTGTCGAGATCAAACGTCTGGGCCCAGGGCCCCTGAGATCCTTCTTGAGGACAATGACTTATTATTCGAGCTTTACAAATATATTGTATCTCGTATAGATGTTTGATCACTAAATTTGTTACCTGTTTCACTTTCGGTTGAATTTTGCAGCTGTATTCTGCTATTTCCATTTGAAAGTGTGGAATTATATTACGGTAGACTCTATTGTACAGGTAAAAAACAACGTAAAACAATGCATTGATTTTTTTCTGTCTGCAATAAAAAAATACTTTGCAATTTTCTTTACTTCAAAAAGGCTCTATGTTTCATTTCGCTAAAATATTTAAAAGACAATATTGAATCATTTCATTTTCGAAGAAAATAATTTCCAACGTAAGCATTTTTATTATTATCATAACATCTGTCTAAATGTGAATTTTTAGAAATTGTAGAATATTTAGATATCCCAATCCAGTATATGGACCAAGACCTATAGATAGACCTAAAATTTTATTTCTGAGCATAAAAAAAAATTAGAGATGCAGGAAGACATGTACATTTGTATATATGTTCCTGTATTGATATGAAGTCTCCCAAATGAAGTTTGGATGCTTATTGTTTTTGTTGTGTTTCTTCTTATTATTATTCACTATTCTTCTTTCCTTTTCTTCTCATCCTAATGAACTTTTCAAATTTTGTAGGATATTAGCCACATATATATATATACAATATATGTACATTGTCGAAAAATATAAAATTTATTTGACGAGCTTTAGAAACAGATAGAAATGCGAGGTTTACCGAGCATTTCTCACCTGTTTCGCAACGGGTACAAATAAATTTTATATTTCCGACAATGTACGTATATTGTTTTTATCCTGCAATCATTTAAACCATATTTAAAAATGAATTTTCTTAGTGAAACGGGACCAGGAAGACAGAAAACAACTTCGGCCATTTTGGTATAATCCCTGACGAGAGAATTTATACTGTGACGTCAAAGTATTCGAGGTTTCAAACCAGTCGCTCTGTCTTTTCTCCATTCAAAATCGTGGACCAGTTACCAGTATATCCTACGAATACGAAAAAAAAATATTCGTAGGGTCGTATTCGTCTAGTAAATACCACCATTGCAGGATAAATCTAGATATGCAATTATCAAAACATTTTTTCGAAGAACGCTATCAATGGTACATTTGGGGCTCAAAAAACTTGTGTGATCGTCCTATAGTAAGTCTATGAGAAAAAGAAATTTTGAATGATTTCACTGTAACTCAAAAACTATTTACACTAGCTGCCTCAAAATTCAAAGGAAGGTTGTGTGTGACGTCAGATAAAGTTCAACAGCATTGTAAATTTAAATATTAGAACTGTCGCCATGGAAACAATAACAACAAATTGAAATTTTGAGAAAATAGTATTTATTGTTGATAATTGTATTTCTATTACAGCTATATGTATTATTTAGGTTATAAAGGGAACCCCTGCCCAATTGTTTTTGAAACAAGGTATAAAATTGGTTGTAATGGATAATATAGTTGCCATGGAAACCAAGCCAGAAAGCTATAATTTTGAGAAAAACATGTCTTTTTGCTTTGTGGTATGTTTTTATTTCAACTATATGTATAAAGTAAAATATAAAAAAAAACCATGCTCATTTTTTTAAAAAGGGGTCTTAATTTACCCAGGAATAGGCACAGTTTTTACGATTAAAAGAAACTGAGATTCCTCACTGTGTTGAAGACCGTACGATGACCCCTAGATGCTTTGTTTTGGGTCGTTTTAACCTGGATGTGGGATGTTGTCTCCTTGACATTTACCCAATTTCCTTTCTTTTTCATGTGGGACCCTGGAAGGACTAAAAATACAGAGGAGATATGCACATGGAGAGAATAGAGTAAAGTGTCGGTGTTGTCTATACGAATTGCCAGGAAAGGCCAGAATCGGGGAAACAAGAAACAAGTTGATAGGAGTGATACTAAAGAACAACAAAAAGTGAAGTCAGTAGTGAAAGCAGTCGACAATCGGGAAATTTTTGTAAGGGAGATGGCAATGGTAACATGCATTTGAATACAGTATCATCAAGTGCCGCAGGGGATTCGCCTATTTCACTTCTTATGGAACCCTCCATTGGAATTAAGTTTGAAGACTTATTGGTATGAATATGTTGACAAAAGATGAAGAAAATTTGTTTCCAGAGGATGAATCAAAAGTCAAAACAGATATTAGTATCACGGAAACGATTGTGAGCGTGGAAGAATCTATAGAAGGAGGAGACATAAGCGAGTTGAGGTGAAAAGAACTGCTGAGTGTCGGGAGACACCTAAAGTAAAAACCTGCAAATGCGCATATGCAGAAATTAAATTCACAGTAACTTCGGTATTTAGTTATCTGTTACAGTGATCCTGGCGCAACGAACTTAGATACACAGGCATCGGCCATCAATTGTTCTTCTAATGCCCGTAAAGTAATTATGAAAGACACAGTACATGAAGATAGGAGAGTGGTTATTATATCGAAGGCATGACCCCGACACCAACTTACCTTCCGAGCTGAGTTACTTGTACCTATAAACCATATGGAAGAACTTACGACTACCGCCTTTATTAGGTGCCAAAAGAATATGACTGATACGACCCAAGAAACATATTGGCTGCACCACCATCATCTTATTCAGCATTCGATGAGGCTGCGCTCTTACGTGGTTAAAGAGAGCAGGCTAGGTGTCCGGGGTGTGAGCACCGTGCCCGATCGCTATTCAGGTTTAATCAAAACAGAAAGTTGCGAACTCCTTGATGGAACACAGTATCTACCCTGACTAGCCTTTGCAATTGGTTATTAGAGATACCCATTAGGAAGAGGCACAGTGTGCGTACGCAAAACGATTCAACTGTAACTGAGACAAATGTAACTTGAATTCAATGCGAGTTGAGGACACAGCCAGAGATGAGAGACACTCAGATCCAAGGGGAAAACAACCGAATTGTGATGAATGATCAATCCATAGAATGTGACATTATCATCTGTACAATATGAAAGAGAAAGGAAATTGGGAAAATGTCAAGGAGACAACATCCAATCTCCAGGTTAAAACGACCAAAAACAAAGCATCTAGGGGTCACCGTACGATCTTCAACACAGTGAGGAACCAAACACCATATAGCAAGCTCTATATGACCCCCAAAAAGGAAAATAAATCAATGGAAACAAATCACATGCAATAACCCGAATATCAAGTAACTAAAATTTTATAAAAAGACAAGGACAAGCCAATGACCAACATATTCCTGACTTGGGACAGGCGCAAAAATTGCGGTAGGGTTTAACATGTTTTCTTGTATTGACTCCTATCTACTAAGTGAAACGTATTTGTGAAAGAAACTGTGGAAGTGGAGATGATAATATTCAGTGGTGTTGTTTGGGAAACGCGATCCGTTGCTTTCAGTGGATTGATAATGTGTGAAAACAACAACTGTAGTGTGGCTTAACGATATGAAATTGTTGATATTTATGTTATTGTTGAATGTATTTTATGACAGGATATGAATGAATGATAATTATTGTTTGATTATTGAATGATAAGTATGTGCCATTATATTTTTAGTACATTAGTATTGAATGGAGTATTGTAAAATCTATTTGGGATTGATCTATTTTTGATCTGGATATGTATACACTTCTGTTTGAAGAAAAACATTCTTTTCCGAGTTCCTATTGTTATTTATGTTTGTCTCTCGTTTTCTTTATTGTTTTTTCTAGTGCAGTTTGCTTGTAAATTGTGGCATGCGATTGTAGATCCCGGCCATTGTAGGTGTTTACTGTTATCCTGTATTTTGTAATTTAAAGATTTTGGTATTGTAGTTGGCTAGCCACAGATACATAGGTTCCGTTTTTAAAAAATCACATTTGTCCCACCACCCCACACTTGTTATTTAATTTAATCATACAAATTGTTGAGACGTACGTGAAAACGTACATAGATTAATATTTGTTATTGCATATCAGTTAAATTTATTGATATTTCATTGGGTTAATACTGAACTCGTCGACGAGAACAATTTGTTTCTCTTTTTCATTAGTTTCTGTTGTCTCAAGTAGGTTTTGCACGTTGATATAATGCCCACTTATTTTTTCCCTTTATTTGTTTGAGAAACGTGGGCTTCTATATGCTCGGGATTGGGCAAACAGCAGTAGGTTGATTTACAATGTGTTTTTCTATGAGGGTTACTAAAGTATCGCTGTTACCTTGGGCTGGTGTGTCCAGAGTTTTGACTGGAACAAAACAATGTTTTAAAGGTTGGGAATAAAAACTTATCCCAATTGGGATATATGGTTATACATGTTTCCCAATTGAGATAATTGGTAAGTCTTTTTATGGATTATTTTTGCATGTTTAAATGGCAACTTATGAAACACAAAGCACGATAAACTCCATGACTTCAGTAATTCAATGACATATTGTCGACTTCTAAATGATGCTGCATTTCACGAGAAGAGACAGTTTAACAACCTTAAAATTTACATTAAATTTTCTCAAATTTCAAATTGATCACTGTGATAAATGGTTAAATGATGAAAACAGAAGAAGAGGAAAATGTGCGGAAATGTATTGATTAGATTTTTAGAAATATTCAAAGATATTGTAGTTTCAAACACTATTTTCAAGGCATATGTTTTCACATGGCCAAAGGGAGGAAACTCTGGAAGACATCAAAACTCATACTAATATGACTTTTTCTATTTAATAGCCAAAAACTTGCTTAAACTATCACGGTGTGTTTTTTTACGGATATACATAGAATTTTCTTTGGAGAAAGCAGCAGAGAATAATAATTGTAAACTCTTTAAAGCAATAGTAATACCTTCATCAAATTCAGTTATACATCAATCAGCGGAATAATTGCAACATGCTAATGACAACAGAATTATACTGTCTGTAAGCTCTAACCGTATATATTTATAATTTTCATGGATGATGATGCGCCATTAAACCTGTAAAATGAAATTTACGAATAACTAGTCATTTATCACAATTGGGATATAACCATTTATCCCAGTTGGGATAAGTTATGCCAACTGGGATATATTATCCCAATTGGACTATTCCCAACATGTTTTATGGTCTATATGGCTATAATGATGCAAAAAGGCGCGATCGCTTCTAAATGGACAACAATATTGGGCGTAGTTCTAATTCTTTGAGCCAGGATTAGCGGAGGTTCTGTCCTCGCCCCTTGTTTTGTCGTCTTGGCGCTCCGTACGGACCCATAGACACTGTTTGTTTTTCATTGGTTCTCCTCATGTTTAATTAATCTCAAATAAATAACATTTGTTTAGGGTGAATCAATATTAATCAAGACGACAACTGCCCGCTTTTCCAGGAGAAAGGTGGGCGGAATGTTTTGAAATTTTCAGGGGAATTACAAATGTGCATTTAAATGTGTATTCATGTATGAAATGTTGTTGCAGCCACGTGTACCTGAGCATTTTTCACATAATTGAATGTGCAATCTACAGGCCAAAAATTGACTTTTAGATCATGATTTGCTATCAAATTAGGTAATAAGCCCAGTCTCAATAATTACAGAGGCATTTCACATATAAATTGTATATCAAAGGTGTTTAGTGCTATATCAATTGCAAGGGTTGTAAATTTTATGACAAATAAACTAAACGACTCGCAGTTTGGATTCAGAGAAAATCATAGAACCTCTGACATTATATTTATCTTGAAAAAACTAATTAAAAATATATATATACATAAACACCCACAAAGAATATAAGTATGCTTTATCTACAGAAAGCTTTTGATTCCATATGGAGAACTTGGACTGGACGAAATATGATCAATATTATTACAAAGCAATTTGAAAATACCTTAATTTCATTTAAAAACAAGAATATGCAATCTGATTTCTTTTGTATAAACAAAAGTATGAGACAAGGAGGTTCTGCTAGTCTACTCTTTTCAACATAATTATAAATGACATTGGAACCAAATTCCAGTAATCCATTAGAAATTAAAGATGAGAAAGGTTTGCAAAATAGTCTCGTATATCCTCTCAGAATATTGTGATAAATTGCAGTTGAGTATTTATATAAAAAAAATCAAAGACTATGATTTTTTAACATGATTGTGTAAAACTCCATATTGCATTTGTTTGATTTAAAAATAAACTCCTTGAAAATGATTAACAACAAGTATATCTAGGATATATGGTTAGTAGCCATGGAAGTCTGTTGAACAATAATATAGACTTGTCAAAAAAAAAAATTCAAGTTTATATTTGTTTTTGTATTTTTCTGTATTAAATCGAAGATAAAAGAGGCTGATTTAAGAAATTTCGTGACGTTTTTAATAGAAAGGGGTGCCACTGACGAATAATTTGAAAAACAGATAGGACCGATAACTTGAGAATGCCTCTGATACTACTATTCCACAGTAAGAGCATCTATTCCGTAAAAATAAATAGATGGCATTATAAGGTTGGTATTAATTATCAGTGACATTCACGTAATGATTTATTCATATTACTACCACTGCAATAAAAGATAATTACCACAACTACAGATTACCGAGTTTGGCTATACCGATATTCAAAAGTCTTTTTTGATAAGATTAATAACATGTATAAGTGGTATATATATATATGGTTACAAATTATCATTTTTGGTGGTGAAGTGTGGTGGAACCGGAAGTGACGTCACTGAAATTCAGGCGATCGAAAGCAGAAGTCAAGTGACCGGAAATTGAAGTGACTGGGTTGCGCATGCGCAATCAGCCCATATTGAAGCCCTAATCGGACATTTTAACCGGCAATGACATATTGAAACAACACGAGACTCGCAGGGGTGTTATGGGAAGGAATTGCGCGCATGTACGATCAGAAGTGGGTGTGCTTGTCCTATAAGCCGCCATTTCGACCGGAAGCCGGGTTTTTCCCTAGTTGGAACGACTTGGCCGCGATGGTCTTTCGAATGTCTTCGGAAGTTTGCCTAGCAAGTAGCACCATCACGCTAGCGCAGCAGCAGCAGCAGCAATATAGTGAAATGAGCACGCCAGCTGAGCAACTCGTTAGTCGTATTAACATACTCGTGAATATAAGCAGTATTTAGTAAATCACGAGATATCTCGCCAAAGTTCCTGTGAAATCAAAAACTAAAAAAATGCAATGAAAATACAATTACTTCGGTAACGTGACGTCCGCTGTCGGTCATGTTACTTTTGATGACGTCACTTCTGGTCTACGTCATCCCCAGTAATGTCACGTCCGGCCTCACCACACTCCACCACAAATGATAATTTGTAAGCACCTATATACTACTTGTATATGTAGCGATCCGATCGGACCATGTTAATTATGTAGAATGCAGTGGTTTTAAAAGTTGTCAGATATCAAACATGATGCGTATGTGTTGGGGGGGTATAAAATCACTTTTTTCATGCGAAGGAAACGTATCAGAATAACAGTATCTTCCTGTTTCAGTGTAGCAGCTGTGAAATAATTCAGTTAAACAGAATACATTTAGTTTGATTTTGTCTCACATTTTTTAAGTCTTATAAACCTCTATTGTCTTGTTTATAATACTCTCTACAAATATGATAAAAATGAGCTCTTCCTAAGTGTATATTACCCTGTTTGTCATTTAAGGTGGATCGGTGGTATTCCGCCATTTTGTTTTCATATTTCATGCTTTGATAGGTAATTTTTATTAAAGAAATATACAAACATTTTAAAATTTGGACAAATCTGTACAATATTTGGCTAAAAACACAAACAATGGGACTATTTGTCTTAGTTTACCATTCATTTTTTAAGAAAAATTCCGATTAGTATTTGCACTGTAAATTTCTTTGAAATGAAATTTAAACAAGGGAGGTAATTTCAAAAAATAGTTTACAAAGAAATCACTATGAAAATTTTTACTTTGTGAAATCATTTCGTTATAAGGTCCGTGACCCCCATTTTTCTTTTTGTTTTTGGAAAGATCAATACAAGGGCTAGCAATATACAAAATTAATTAAAATTCTCATGGATTTAACTTGAATAATTTTTAAATAATGGCAATTTTCCTTAACATTTCAACTAAAAAATCCATATTTTCGGTGAAAGATTGTGAGCTTATATGGTCCGTGACCCCCAATTTTTATTTTATTTTTTGGAAGTCCAATTTTTGAAGTTTAATTCTGCAAATTACTTAAAAATTCTGATGGATTTTGCTTAGTCCCCCGAACCACCTTAACGACATCTCGAATTGAATGTAATATTAGGGACATTTTCAAGCGCTCAGCATCGGGAATGTTACTTGGTCTGGATTTGACTTATTAATCCACGATACAGAAAATTAAGCAATGTCGTGTTGTTTAGCGTTGTTTCGGCAGTTGTTTAAAACATCTTAAAATTACATTCAAGCTCTTGAGAAGCTATTTTCGGGCAGGCGCTATTTTATCAATTATAGTGAAAATGCTGTAAATTTTGAATAATCAATTAAATATAGGCAAACGCCAAAACATAATAAAACAAGAAGGCAAGGGTAAAAATCTAGGAACAATTTTACTGTGACCTTACTCTATAAAAACTGCACAACACAAGGTTGGCAAGCTTAATCATTCGATATTGCCAATCCTCAAAACTTTTCAATCACCATCGATGAATTAAAATTTTACTTCTTACAGTATGCTCCAACAAAGTGACACTTCCACCAGTACTTCCATTCTTTTGTTTCTTCGTAAACAAAAAAACAAACAAACAAACAAACAAACAAAACATACAGGTGAAATCTGCATTATACTGTAGTTTACATCTTTTACCGGTATATATTCTGAACACTTGTTCATGTGAGAATTTCTCATATAACATGCACTATAAATTTCAACATTTTGGCTGTCTTGTTTTGTAAGAATTAAACGTTGTTCTGGCCATATATATTTTCCTTATTTCCCGATTTTAATTGCCATGTTTTCTTACAATCAACTTGATGAGTGCCCTGCGATCGTATATATTTTGTATTGTCAGTTGGTCCCTTTGTCGGGCAACGGATGACACTGTTTGTAAGAGTACTTTACCCTATATGTTATGCTTGTTTACGACCCCATGCATCCATTACGACGTGGATACATGAATGTAGC
>MJUU01051693.1:0-20205 GCA_002080025.1 Modiolus philippinarum | reverse complement strand
CAGCATCATGTGGCTACTGTAAGTTAATCAATTAACATATATATAGCAATGTACGCATGTCAGTCTCCAATCAGTGAAAGTTATTGTGCACAGTCATGTGGCTACTGTAAGTTAATCAATTAAACATTTATAGCAGTTTACGCATATCAGTCTCCAGTCACTGAACGTTATTGTGCACAGTCAAGTGATTACTGAAGGTTAATCAATCAAAAATTTATAGCAAGGAACGTACGTCAGTCCCTAGTCACTGAACGTTTTAGTACACAGACATGTGGCTACTGTAAGTTAATCAATTAAAAATTTATAGCAGTGTACGCATGTCAGTCTCCAGTTACTGAACGTTTTTGCGCACAGCACTGTGGCTACTTTAAGTTAATCAATTTAATATTTATAGCAGTGTACGCATGTCAGTCTCCAGTTACTGAACGTTATTGTACACAGTCATGTAGCTACTGTAAGTTAATCAATTAAAAATTTATAGCAGGGTACGCATGTCAGTCTCCAGTCAATGAACGTTATTTTGCAGCATCATGTGGCTACTGTAAGTTAATCATTTAAAAATATATAGCAGTGTACGCATGTCAGTCTCCAATCACTGAACCTTATTGTGCACAGTCATGTTGCTACTGTAAGTTAATGAATTAAACATTTATAGCAGTGTACGCATGTCAGTCTCCAGCCATTTAAAGTTATTGTGCATAGTCATGTGGTTACTGTAAGTTAATCAATTCAAAATTTATAGCAGTGTACGCTTGTCAGTCTCCAGTCACCGAACGTTATTGATCACAGTCATGTGGCTACTGTAAGTTAATCAATGAAAAATTTATAGCCATGTACGCATGTCAGTCTCCAGTTACTGAACGCTATTGTACACAGTCACGTAGCTACTGTAAGTTAATCAATTAAAAATTGATAGCAGTGTACGCATGTCAGTATCCAAGTCTCCAGTCACTGAACGTTATTGTGCACAGTAAAGTGGCTTATGTATGTTAATCAATTGAAAATTTATAGCTGTGTACGCATGTCAGTCTCCAGTCAGTAAACGTTATTATGCACGTTCATGTGGCTATTGTAAGTTAATCAATTAAAAATTTATAGCAGTGTACGAATGTCAGTCTCCAGTCACTGAAAGTTGTTGTGGACAGTCATGTGGCTTATGTAAGTTAATCAATTAAAAATTTCTAGCAGTGTACGCATATCAGTCTCCAGTCACTGAACGTTTTAGTGCACAGTCATGTGGCTACTGTAAGTTAATCAATTAAAAATTTAAAGCAGTGTACGCATGTCAGTCTCCAGTCACTGAATGTTATTGTGCACAATCATGTTGCTACTGTAAGTTAATGAATTAAGAATTTAATGCGGTGTACGGATGTCAGTCTCCAGTTACTGAACGTATTTGCGCACAGCCATGTGGCTACTGTAAGTTAATCAATTTAATATTTATAGCAGTGTACGCATGTCAGTCTCCAGTTACTGAACGTTATCGTACACAGTCATGTAGCTACTGTAAGTTAATCAATTAAAAATTTATAGCAGGGTACGCATGTCAGTCTCCAGTCAATGAACGTTATTTTGCAGCATCATGTGGCTACTGTAAGTTAATCAATTAAAAATATATAGCAGTGTACGCATGTCAGTCTCCAATCACTGAACCTTTTTGAGCACAGTCATGTTGCTACTGTAAGTTAATGAATTAAACATTTATAGCAGTGTACGCATGTCAGTCTCCAGCCATTTAAAGTTATTGTGCATAGTCATGTGGTTACTGTAAGTTAATCAATTCAAAATTTAAAGCAGTGTACGCATGTCAGACTCCAGTCACTGAACGTTATTGTACACAGTAATGCGACTACTGTAAGTTAATCAATTAAACATTTATAGCAGTGTACGCATGTCATTCTCCAGTCACTGAACGTTATTGTGCACAGTCATGTGGCTACTGTAAGTTAATGTATTAAAATGTATATCAGTGTACGCATGTCAGTCTCCAGTCATTGAACGTTATGGTGCACAGTCATGTGGCTACTGTAAGTTGATCAATGTAAAATTTATAGAAGTTTACACATGTCAGTCTCCTGTCACTGAACGTAATTGTGCACAGTCATGTGGCTACTGCAAGTTAATCAATTAAAAATTTATAGCAGTGTACGCATATCAGTCTTCAGTCATTGAACGTTATTGTGCACAGCCATGTGGCTACTGTGAGTTAATGTATTAAAATTTATATAAGTGTACACAAGTGAGTCTCCAGTCACTGAACGTCATTGTCTACAATCATGGGGCTACTGTAAGTTGATCAATTAAAAATTTATAACAGTGTACACAGGTCGTCTCCAGTCACTTAACGTTATTGTGCAAAGTCATATAGTTTAAGTAAGTTAACCAATTAAAAATGTATAGCAGTGTACGCATGTCAGTGTCCAGTCACTGAACGTTATGGTGCACAGTCAGGGGGCTTCTGTAATTTAATCAATTAAAAATTTATAGCAGTATACGTATGTCAGTCTCCAGTCACTGAACGTTATGGTGCACAGTCATGGGGATACTGTAAGTTGATCAATTAAAAATGTATAGCAGTGTACGCAAGTCAGTCTCCAGTCACTGTACCTTATTGTGCACAGTCATGTGGTTACTGTAAGTTTATTAATTTAAAATTTATAGAAGTGTACACTTGTCAGTCTCCAGTCACTGAACGTAATTGTACACAGTCATGTGGCTATTGCAAGTTAATCAATTAAATATTTATTCTCGTGTAAGAATGTCAGTCTCCAGTCATTGAACGTTATTGTGCACAGCCATTTTGCTACTGTAAGTTAATGTATTAAAATTTATATAAGTGTACACATGTGTGTCTACAGTCACTGAACGTCATTGTGCACAGTCATGTGGCTACTGTAAGTTGATCAATTAAAACTTTATAGCAGTGTACACATGTCAGTCTCCAGTCACTGAGCCTTATTGTGCAAAGTCATATAGATTAAGTAAGTTGATCAATTAAAATTTTATAGCAGTGTTCACATATCAGCCTCCAGTCACTGAACGTTATTGTGCACAGTCACGTGGCTTCTCTAAGTTAACATATTAAAAATTTCTAGCAGTGTACACATCTCAGTCTCCAGTCACTGAACGTTATTGTGCACAGTCATGTAATTACTGTAAGTTAATCAATTAAAAATTTATAGCAGTGTACGCATGTCAGTCTCCTGTCACAGAACGTTAATGTGCACAGCAATGTGGTTACTGTAAGTTTATCAATTAAAAATTAAAAGCAGTGTACGCATGTCAGTCTCCAGTCACTGAACGTTATTGTGCACAGCCATGTGGCTACTGTAAGTTAATCAATTAAAGATTTATAGCAGTGTACGCATGTCAGTCTCCAGTCACTATACGTTATTTCGCACAGCCATGTGGCTACTGTAAGGTAATCAATTAAAAATTAATAGCAGTTTACGCATGTTAGTCTGCAGTCACTGAACGTTATTGTGCACAGTCATGTGGCTACTGTAAGTTAATGAATTAAAAATTTATAGCAGTGTACGCATGTCAGTCTCCAGTCACCGAACGTTATTGATCACAGTCATGTGGCTACTGTAAGTTAATCAATGAAAAATTTATAGCTTTGTACGCATGTCAGTCTCCAGTCACTGAGCGTTATTGTGCACAGCCTAGTTGTTACTGTAAGTTAATCAATTTAAAATTTATAGCAGTGTACGCATGTCAGTCTCCAGTCACTGAACGTTACTGTGCAGCACCATGTGGCTACTGTAAGTTAATCAATTAAATATTTATAGCAGTGTACGCATGTCAGTCTCCAGTCATTTAACATTACTGTACACTTTCATATAGCTACTGTAAGTTAATCAATTAAAAATTTATAGCAGTGTACGCATGTCAGTCTCCAGTCAATGAACGTTATTTTGCAGCATCATGTGGCTACTGTAAGTTAATCAATTAACATATATATAGCAGTGTACGCATGTCAGTCTCAAATCAGTGAAAGTTATTGTGCACAGTCATGTGGCTACTGTAAGTTAATCAATTAAACATTTATAGCAGTTTACGCATATCAGTCTCCAGTCACTGAACGTTATTGTGCACAGTCAAGTGATTACTGAAGGTTAATCATTCAAAAATTTATAGCAATGAACGTACGTCAGTCCCCAGTCACTGAACGTTTTAGTACACAGACATGTGGCTACTGTAAGTTAATCAATTAAAAATTTATAGCAGTGTACGCATGTCAGTCTCCAGTTACTGAACGTTTTTGCGCACAGCACTGTGGCTACTTTAAGTTAATCAATTTAATATTTATAGCAGTGTACGCATGTCAGTCTCCAGCCATTTAAAGTTATTGTGCATAGTCATGTGGTTACTGTAAGTTAATCAATTCAAAATTTATAGCAGTGTACGCATGTCAGTCCCCAGTCACCGAACGTTATTGATCACAGTCATGTGGCTACTGTAAGTTAATCAAGGAAAAAATTATAGCCATGTACGCATGTCAGTCTCCAGTTACTGAACGCTATTGTACACAGTCACGTGGCTACTGTAAGTTAATCAATTAAAAATTGATAGCAGTGTACGCATGTCAGTATCCAAGTCTCCAGTCACTGAACGTTATTGTGCACAGTAAAGTGGCTTATGTATGTTAATCAATTGAAAATTTATTGCTGTGTACGCATGTCAGTCTCCAGTCAGTAAACGTTATTATGCACGTTCATGTGGCTATTGTAAGTTAATCAATTAAAAATTTATAGCAGTGTACGAATGTCAGTCTCCAGTCACTGAAAGTTGTTGTGGACAGTCATGTGGCTTATGTAAGTTAATCAATTAAAAATTTATAGCAGTGTACGCATATCAGTCTCCAGTCACTGAACGTTATTGTGCACAGTGATGTGGCTACTGTAAGTTAATGAATTAAAAATTTATAGCAGTGTACGCATGTCAGTCTCCAGTCACTGAACGTTATTGTACACAGTCATGTAGCTACTGTAAGTTAATCAATTAAAAAAAATTAAAAATTGATAGCAGTTTACGCATGTCAGTCTCCAGTCACTAAACGTTAGTGTGCACAGTCATCTGGCTACTGTAAGTAAATATATTAAAAATTGATAGCAGTATACACATGTCAGTCTCCAGTCACTGAACGTTATTGTGCACAGCCTAGTTGTTACTGTAAGTTAATCAATTAAAAATGTATAGCAGTGTGCGCATGTCAGTCTCCAGTCACTGAACGTAATTGTGCACAGCCTAGTTGTTACTGTAAGTTAATCAATTTAAAATTTATAGCAGTGTACGCATGTCAGTCTCCAGTCATTTAACATTACTGTACACAGTCATATGGCTACTGTAAGTTAATCAATTAAAAATTTATAGCAGTGTACACATGTCACTCTCCAGTCAATGAACGTTATTTTGCAGCATGATGTGGTTACTGTAAGTTAATCAATTGACATATATATAGCAGTGTACGCATGTCAGTCTCCAATCAGTGAAAGTTATTGTGCACAGTCATGTTGCTACTGTAAGTTAATGAATTAAACATTTGTAGCAGTGTACGCATGTCAGTCTGCAGTCCTTTTTCGTTATTGTGCACAGTCATGTGGCTACTGTAAGTTAATCAATTCAAAATTTATAGCAATGTACGCATGTCGATCTCCAGTCACTGAACGTTATTGTGCACAGTCATGTGGCTACTGTAAGTTAATGTATCAAAATTTATATAAGTGTACACATATGTGTCTCCAGTCACTGAACGTCATTGTGCACAGTCATGTGGCTACTGTAAGTTAATGAATTAAACATTTATAGCTGTGTACGCATGTCAGTCTCCAGTCACTGAACGTTATGGTGCACAGTCATGTGGCTACTGTAAGTTAATGAATTAAACATTTATAGCAGTGTACGCATGTCAGTCTCCAGTCACTGAACGTTATGGTGCACAGTCATTTGGCTACTGTTAGTTAAGCAATGAAAAATTTATAGCAGTGTACGCATGTCAGTCTCCAAGTCTCCAGTCACTGAACGTTATTGTTCACAGTAAAGTGGCTTATGTATGTTAATCAATTGAACATTTATAGCTGTGTACGCATGTCAGTCTCCAGTTACTAAACGTTATTATGCACATTCATGTGGCTATTGTAAGTTAATCAATTAAAAATTTATAGCAGTGTACGAATGTCAGTCTCCAGTCACTGAAAGTTGTTGTGCACAGTCATGTGGCTTATGGAAGTTAATCAATTAAAAATTTATAGCAGTGTACGCATATCAGTCTCAAGTCACTGAACGTTATTGTGCACAGTGATGTGGCTACTGTAAGTTAATCAATTAAAAATTGAAAGCAGTTTACGCATGTCAGTCTCCAGTCACTAAACGTTAGTGTACACAGTCATGTGGCTACTGTAAGTAAATATATTAAAAATTGATAGCAGTATACACATGTCAGTCTCCAGTCACTGAACGTAATCGTGCACAGTAATTTGGCTACTGTAAGTTAATCAATTAAAATTTTATAGCAGTGTGCGCAAGTCAGTCTCCAGTCACTGAACGTTATTGTGCACAGCCTAGTGGTTACTGTAAGTTAATCAATTAAAAATTTATAGCAGTGTACGCATGTCAGTCTCCAGTCACTGAACGTTATTGTGCAGCACCATGTGGCTACTGTAAGTTAATCAATTAAATATTTATAGCAGTGTACGCATGTCAGTCTCCAGTCACTGAACGTTATTGTGCACAGTCATATGTCTACTGTTCGTTAATCAATTAAAATTTATACCAGTGTACGCATATCAGTCTCCAGTCACTGAACGTTATTCTGCACAGTCAAGTGGTTACTGTAAGTTAATCAATCAAAAATTTAGAGCAATGTACGCATGTCAGTCCCCAGTCACTGAACGTTATAGTGCACAGTCATGTGGCTACTGTAAGTTAATCATTTAAATATTTATAGCAGTGTACGCATGTCAGTCTCCAGTCACAGAACGTTATTGTACACAGTCATGTAACTACTGTAAGTTAATCAATTAAAAATTTATAGCAGTGTACGCATGTCAGTCTCCAGTCAATGAACGTTATTTTGCAGCATCATGTGGTTACTGTAAGTTAATCAATTAAAAATATATAGCAGTGTACGCATGTCAGTCTCCAATCACTGAACGTTATTATGCACAGTCATGTGGCTACTGTAAGTTAATGAATTAAACATTTATAGCAGTGTACGCATGTCAGTCGCCAGTCATTTAACGTTATTGTGCACAGTCATGTGGCTACTGTAAGTTTATATTTTAAGAAGAGTTACGACATGCCGCTTCATTCTGCGTTTTCGCTGAACCATGTACTAGGTATTATTCAATTGCTTTTTGTGCAAGTTGTCGTTTTTAGTTAAAGTTGAATATATACAATAAAATCAGTCAGGTTAAATTGTTTCGTAGGCTGCTGGTAAATATACTTTAGAAGTCTGCTTCAGTGAGAGCAACAAAATGTGGTCGGCTTAGCAAGGTGCTGAAGATGAAGTACGTCGCTGGGTTAAATAAATTAGCCGAGGATCTACAGATGTATAATTAAGCTTCAAGATTATTTTACTGTTCCTGAGAGTAGACAAAGTATCTACAAATAAATGGTAAAACCAACCAATGATACAATGCTTTCATTTTTTGTTCTTTATCATGAAGTCGCCATGAGGCCTTTAACAATGAGCTTTGCTCATACGTCATAGTAAGTTCCAGACGATCCCTATCACCGATGTAAGCGTTATTTGTTGCTAGATGACTAGGAACGCTACATCCATGTCTTTTGAACCCCATGGGTGTAGGGTCGTCAGCAAATATAAAGTTCTACTGGCAAAGTGTTCTTACAGTCATTATCAGTTGTTGCTTGCCAAAAAGACTAATAGAAGACAATTGCAACAAATCAACAGCCACAGGGCACTCATAGAGTCAATAGTAAGAAAACTTGGCATAATTTAATTCATGAGATGTGGGCGTTATAAATAGGTGGTCAGAATTACATTTTGAAATTGCAATAAATAAAATGCCACAGTTTTAAAGTATGAAAGTGCATTCATATGAGAATTTCTCTAAGGAACAAATACAATTTCTCTAAGAAATATACAGAGAATATATATACACAAATGTATAAGAAAAAGAAGGGAAACGGGGAATGTGTCAAAGAGACAACGACCCTAAGGGGAGCAATAACAACTCAAAGCCACCATAAGATCTTCAATGAACGGTGAGGAAACCCCACACCCAACGGTAGGTTGGAGTATCTTCCTCTTGCATAACGTTATCCATAGTTGATTTTAGATCCTATTAGTAATTTGTTCTTCATCAGCCTTTACACATTTTTCGCTTCATGGACTTCCAAATGTTTTGATTTGATCTGCACTGATTAGACTTAAGTTGTCGAAATGCACATATGCAGAAACTAAATTCACTATTCGGATAACAAATTACATTTCATTCTTACCTTTATCAAAGATATGAGATGCATTCTCTAACAACTTAATTAATACTTTTGCTTAAGCTGAGAAAAGAAACCATGTGTCTCAAAAACTGAAATCTGTATTCACATACATCTAACATTTACTGATAACGATTTGCTATTCATCATATTTTGTTATAACTGGGACCAATGGTTACTTTAAAATGTCTCTCCCTTCGTTATCTGTACCGACTGTCCCATTAGAAAACCTAATAGTGATAGAACCAAAGATCATTGGTGGTAAGACATTCAGAAGAAATATATCTAAATAATTCCTGTTATTATGTCAATTTATATTCCATTACAGGTAACTGTCACGATAATCCTGCAGTAAATTGTACAGAACTGAAGTTAAATGGGGATATATGTAACACAGTCCTGGTTGACAAGTATTGTGCTAGGTCATGTAATCATTGTTCTTCTGTGCATTTTCTAACACCTGATCCATTTGGAAGGAAATAAATAAACTAAAACTATTTAGATGTGCCCCGTGTTGTCTATCGACGTAGTTTTGTCCTTATTTTTGTCTTTCATCGGGCTACTTAATGACAAATATTTGTAGGCAGACATTGTCCAGTTTTACTTTTTTTCTCATTGACCACTCCCGACATCTGTTGCTTCAATAACATATTTTATCTGCGATCGATGTTGCTCAACATTTTAGTCAAGAATACCGCTTAAGTGCACGCTAGGGGCCTTCTTGATCTTGATTGAGGGAGTGAATATTGTTCACCTCTTGTTAAAGGCCCTCATTCGACATCAAGATGTAGCCAGGAATAAAAGACCTGTCCTTGATAAACTGGAACTTTCTATCTTTCGTGTGCGTTTTTGTCACATGTACATTCACTCCATATCCTTTCATATTTTTCTATTATATTAATTAGCCATTTCATAGATCCCGTAATTATTGGTTAATTTACGTCTCAAATTTTATGCTTTTATGGTTCAAAATAGCATTTTATAGTGGAGCCACATATAGCAAAGATCGTATACACCCATTTAGTGCACCTGTTTAGATAATCATATACCCTAAACCCTTTTCAATGTTTTTCGATCCTTGTTTTGTGACAGGAGTAAAACATGTGAGACAATGTACCTGTTGATTTGTTATTTGCGTGTTTGGTATCGTATATAAAGCCCTTTCATTGTGTCTGTAGAGGAATACTATCCTAGTTCTTTCATTGTTTGCTCTTTTGCCTGCATTGTCTTAATGCCATTGTTTAAAAAAGGAAATCTTCATCGTTATCTCGAAAATTCCAATATGATTGGTTTAATTCTTCTCTGTAATGAAATGTTTAAGGTATGCACAAGCGCCACATGGACGAGATATAATTTTGAACGAGATATATCTTATAGGCTTAACTGTGTTCAAAACTGATGTAAATTAAAATCTACAGATTACTTTTTCAACAAATAATGTCTGTTGAGAATGCTCGCTGGATTTCTGTCAGATTTTCGAATTTCTCTGGTATCATTCATTCGAAAACAATTATTTTTGCCCACAACCCCAAATTTTGCTTGATTATTTCAATTTATACATCTTTAGCAGCATTTTTACACAATTTAATTAAATCCTATTAATTTTGTCACATCCGTTTATGGAAAAACATTACTTATGTTAAACATGTATGTTAAACAAGTTCAGCTTGACGCCAAATTTTTAATCATTATTATCTCAAACATGACACCAGCAACCTACCATTTTTGCTCGCTTAAATTACTTTTTTGCAGTTGTCTAATAATAACATTAAATTTTAAATCCTATTTTTTTTTAATTTACAAGGAAAATAAGGGTTTTCCATACTACTTACATATCGACTCGACAACTGAAAATCTGATGATTATTTTTCACTTAAGGGGTGACTTTGAGAAGTGAACGACGCTTTGGCAATAACAGTTGGGTAATTCTATTACCAACTTCAAGAGATAAGACATCAGAACTTATAACAGAGTATGGAAGAGGAATTTTAATGTCATTGACCAATACATTATACTCTTGTCTGGCATTTTTTTTTGTCGGATGATCCATTATGTAAGAGTTATCCCTTTTTTTAAGTTAGTTCTTTTTCTAATTTAACCCGTCTTGTTGATATGCCACATTTGCCTTCCTTTTTGATGCTAGTATTTTAAAAAACTTTAAAATGTTTTGAAAAACTAAAGTATAAAGTTACTGTAAATTTAATTTTTGCAGATGGCAATTTCAGCAACTCATGTCTTTTTACTGCATATCAAAACATTTCAAAAGCCGTAACTCCATAGTATAAAATGAAAAAAAGGGTATGACAGGAAACATCTACAATGGCTGAAAATTACAATTACATGCCAAAATATGCCAGGGAAAAACACATGAAAAACACAAATAAGACAAAAAGAAAAAGAAAAAAAGAAAAAAAAAAGAAAACAACGATAGGAACTCGGGACAGCCAGACTTGGTACCGGCACTACCAAAAGCCAGGGATTGTCCACAGTGAAGATATCGTCAATATATCTGCTGTTATCAATGAAAGTAGTAATAAGTTTATCACTATTTTTTATGGTTCCGTTTTGAAGTTTTTTCATGACGTCTTGTTCGAAACAGAACAGAACGAAAAAAAGATCTGCAATTAGAGGTGCACAATTTATACCAATGGGAATACATATGACCTGTTGATAAATAGTGTTGCCAAAACGGACAAAAATGTTGTCCAGCAAAAGATTGAAAGGCTGATAGAAATCCGATAACAGTTCAAATCTAAATGGAAAGCCAAAATCAGTTAAAGACATGAGCAAAGAGACTGATCCTTATCTGTTACCTGACTATGACCCCATTTGTAACCTCTGACACACACCCTGACCTCATATTTAACCTCGTACATACACACTGACTCCACTCCATCAGTTATCTCAGACACACGTCCTGAAACTGAGCAAATAGACTGACTCCTATCTGTAACCTGACAATGACCAAATCTAAAACCCTAGTCACACACCCTGGCCCCATCTATAACCATCTATAACCTCAGACACATATTCTGAGACTACCCCGACTGAGACTGACCCTATCTGTGACCTCAAACACCTCAAACACCGTAGACACACATTTTGACCCTATCTTTAACCTGACACTGACACCATTTGTAACCTTAAACACCTCAGACATACATTTTGACCCTATCTGTAACTTGACACTGACCCCATCTGTATGCTCAGACAGACACTTTGACCCCATCAATAACCTTACATTAACCTTCATTTGTAACATAGAAAGTTGCACTTGAAATTTAAAAAAACAACTGATACACCTACTTCGTACCCGATCTTTTGTTGTCTATTGACGAAGATGAACGTTTGAAATGTAAGCTATATGACAAGTGTGGCGATTTTTACTTCCCAATTGTGAACTTTCCCTTTCTTAGAAGCAATATACCTACCTCTCCAGAGTGCACATTTCACAGTTGATTCGTTACTGTTGACCATGTAGTTTGTACAATGATTTTTTGAACAGAGCAAAAACACTGTCCCGAAAGCTTCTTAGTCAGGGATTTGTTCAATCTATGTTACTTTCATCCCCAAAGAACCTGGTGTGTCTGTATAAGCCTGTCGTCGGGATGATCTTATACAGACACACCGCGTCCTCGTGTAATAACCATTTTATATCGTTCAAACTAATGTTACGTTGATGTTTATAAACATGTCGTGTTATGGATTTCTGTGAAATCTAGGCATTTTTACCTGTACTTCAAACGTAAATAACAATATTTTCAAAACAATTTTAATGTACCGAGTATATTATCTCCAAATACTGTCAAATTTCTTCGAGTAAAACACCTCCATGCATTAACAAATTACATCGAGTAGATTACCTTCATACATAAAGACAATTAACCTTTATTCAGACACTCAAGATATTCAGACATTCAAATACACAATATATCCAACAGTAGCTAAAACAATGACAATGTAAGATCCTAATAGAAAAACAAAATCCAACATGTTTGCTGTTAATTTGGTTTCAGTGCCAGCAATATAGTCATCTGAGCTTTTTTTTTATCCCAAATGCTGTGGTATTTAAATCAGTCACATGGTAATACACCTGACTTATAATTACTCCTACTGCTATAATACCGCTTATCATGATTATAATGACCATTAATATTAGGAGTGCACACATAGGATTTGACGAGGCTGGGGTAGAGGCCAAAACAATAGTTAGAAATATCGCATATGATAGTAAAATTGTCATAGAAAGTCCTACACGTTCACCAGAGTCAAACGGAAGTAGGAACACGAGAGGATTCAACAGTGAAAACATAATTGTTGGCGCGATTAACATTACACCGTAATACAAAGAACTACGTTTCATTTTAAGTTCAAGGTTATAAACAGGGACCTTGTGTTTGCCAAAAATGACAATTTCTGTGGAATATGATTTTAAAGTTCAGTCTCCATTTGGTGTATAATATGTCAACGATGCCTCTTTGTGCTGAGTTACTAAAGTCAAAATATAGTTCGGAGAGCCCCAAGCAATAAATGGAAATGAACAAGTTTGTTCGTCAAACGGAAATTTTGAGACGTCTGTTGGACATTTTGCTTCAAACACATCTCCAGGGCTGTAAATAATATGTCCATCATAAATAAATAAGGCATTAAATTTAGTATCGCCTCCTACTGGTTCCGTCCGAGCAACACTGTTCGTCATTACTAGTAATGGCGTCCATATTTGTGTGGTATCCATTATAGTAAAATACAAATGATCATATAAATCTGGATCCCAGGATAACGACGCATCCGTCCAATTCACAGCTATAGATCCTGCTATCGATATTGTTTCTTCTACTTCTTTGAAATTGATAATTGATGAAAGCTGAAAGTGAACCTCGACAATTAATGGCTTTGAGAAATCGAACACAGGCATTGCGCTACTTGTATAATTCGCAAATAGATCTCTGTGGAGTTGATTCTATCACCACAAAGAAATTCTTGTATAACATTGATAAGAATTATAAAACATATCCAGCACTTGCCCATATTTTAGAATATTTGTTTCCTTCCGGTTGTAGAAACTATTGGCAGAAAACAACAAAAATAAAATTGCAAAAAACCACTACACACTGTCGAAAAGTAATAATCACATGACAGAACCAACATAGGGAAATAAATGAAACGAGGACTGTACATGCAACTTATCTACGGTTTATCATGTAGTTTTAAACCTAAATATAAAAAATAAATTAGATATTAATGAAATAAATATAAAAAAGTATGCCTATTCTAAATACACCCTCTTACTCCATCGTAATTTCAATTTACCTTATCGAACACACCGTTATATCTTTAAATCATCAACGAACCGATCAGTCTAATTGTAAGCATCAAAGCGGACGATTTCAGCTCGTAGCACGGAACATGTTTATTTGATATAATTCTAGTAATAATATGTTAATTTATGATTAGAAAAGTCAGTGAAACTATTGTTTTTATTTATAGAATGATTTTCAATCCAGAATCTGATTGCTTAATAATATTGTGTAAAATTAAAGTATTACTATATTAAAGTTTCCGATTTTCGGTAGTAAGAGGTATCGGAGATTGCAGTAATCGCTTTCCTATGTTTTACCAGTTTGTAGTAATCTGACGCCCGCGTCTACTCTTGTCAGTGGGTGTATAGGATTCGCGACTTTCCGCGGCGGGGCATATAAGAAGTCCAAAGATGTCTGAACCTGATGACCACTTTGCAACACCAATGGGTACTCAATATTTTCCAAGACAAAATTATCTTTGAATTGACATACATTTTAGTGCTATTGCTGGTAAGGTTAAAATCAAATTTTTCATTACACTGCAAGTATGTATTATTTTTACCCTCACAGCTTATATATTCATAATATATTCATTCAGAGAATATATTCATTCTTCATTGGTCAATTAATTAGTTTGTATTGCATAATGCATAATGCATAATGTCTCATCCATCAATCGATTACACTGTTCATTCTACTTCTTGTTATTTTTTGCAGTAACTATTAGTTGCTCTACAGATCGTATAACGGCTTTACATAAACATATCGCAACTTGATTGAAACAATTTCTCCATTTTGATCCATGATAATGTATGATATTGTTCTTACTCAAACTTTCTTTTGACTTTCTTTTCTACGGCTCATGATACTAAAATGTTTGTATGCTTTCTCATCTGACCTTTTGATAAAAAATGTAAATTCCCTTATCCAGAAAGCTTTTATTAATCAGTATTTTATAATGTGTACACTTTGAGAAGTACATGTATTTGTCTGCTTCTTCAGAAATATTGCATGTTCTAGTCCAAACTTAGGATTTTTTGCATGTACTCATTTTTCTCGCTAAGCGCTCTATTATATTGTTTATAATTTCACCAATATTGGATAACAGTCCGGATACGCATGTAGGACCATACAAAAATTATGAAATTTCATAAATAGATGTATAAAATTGTTTTACTACGCATTACTCGGATCGAGAATATATTCATTCTTGTAGGATGGGTTATTGGTTCGTGCATCTTCTTGAAAAGTACACAGCCGATTGTAATTCTTGAAAAAGAAGCAGATAGCTGATTAATTTATCTTTAGAATGTACGCTTCACTTTTTTTTTACATTTCATATGTAAACAAACAAATTTTCCTACCTCTTTCGATCAAACACATCAATATTTGTGTATTTTTATTCAATTTAGTCCTAGAGTAGTATTTTCCGCATATGTACTTGTCCTCGCGCGATATTTCCCCCATGTTGGTTAGGCCATGTGATAATCGGATGGGAAACATCTTTTTGAATTATAATGACTCGATGTTACTGAATGTACTACACGATCAACAATTTGTATTGTAGGAAAACAACGTTGATTCAACAGATATAAAAACTAGTTTATATGTACGCGAGCTTTCTGAACACTTTTCATTGAAAGAAAAAATTGTATAACATAATTTAAAATCAGTGAACCATTAGAGTATTAGAGACTTGTGATTATAAACATTTATCACGATTATGTCGACGCAAAGTTTGTTATTAATATTAACTTTATGGATGAACCAATGTGTATGTTGGCTATAGGGATTTATTATTATATAAAATTTGCATTGGGATTATCAACACTTTTCTTTAAGGGATTAACACTTTTCTTTAAGGGATTAACACTTTTCTTTAAGGGATTAATTTTCCTTAGGTATGTAAAATTTCATATGACATAATACTTCATCACGAATCAATATTTTTCTATGCTGACGTGAATTATGAAAATAAATGAGAACGGAATACTTTATTTATTAGACGTTATTTAGAAAAAAATCAAACAAAATTTTAAAGTCTCACACTTTTGACTCTAATTTCTTTCTTTTTACATGGTATGACTTATGCTATTTGCTGTGAAGCAAATAAAATAAAAAGGGGATTCACCATACTTGTTTTTAAAATAAAACACAGTCCGTAGATTTTTTTTCCAATTTTAAATACGAATCATAGTCTTTCAAACAGAATACAGAAAGTTATCAGCCCTTTTTCCAATAAATGCAAAATATTTTTGTAAACATATCTATGTAGAGCTACAATATTTTATTTGATTACTTTCTCCATTTATCCTACCAAATATTCGGTTAAAATTTCATTCTATCACCTCTAGTTATAAAAAAAAATGCTATAAAAATAGTAGATTTGTGCTGTTGTCTTGTATTGTCCATGATATGAAGTTTCTGTAATTTCTGTCATTTTTTCAAGTTTACTTGTAATCATAAATAATAACCCTAATAAAAAATGTCCTACTGGTTAAAAAGTACCCTGCAGAATACCATATTAGTAGCCGTTTGCTTCGAAATTTTATCCTATTTTATCCTTTTGGTTTTTGTTCTGTATTAGCTTTTGACACGTTTTCCGATTAATAGACTTCCAAATGTTTTGGTTTTATCTGCACTGATGAGACATAAGTTGTCGAAATGCGCATATGCAGAATATAAATTAACAGTAACTTTGGTATTTTGTTGTTCATAAAGTATTATCCTAAAAATTATTTCGTGAAGAGGAAAAAAATATCGTGAAACATTTTATCCAGTAGGATAAAAATTCCACTTAAATTCTATCCATTGGATACTCCTTCAGGTGGGAATTAATCTATTGTTACACTGTTAATCCCTATAGTATACAAATCAAAATCGTCAAGTACTCCCATACCGATATTGCAAAAATTTGTAAAATTTAGAAATTTTGTATAACTAAGGAGTGTCTCGTTAATCAGAGCTCTGTCCTTAGTAATATCTCTTGATTTCTAAATATTACCAATAAAGGGATATTGAGTAGAAACAAATGAGACAGAGTTTAATACTATCTGTATGAAAGACCAAGTTTTCGGAATAACCATCTTCTAAGTAAATAATTAAATACCGAAGTTACCATGAATTTAATTTCTGCAAATGCGCATTTCGACAACTTATGTCTCTCCAGTGCAGATAAAGTCTAACCGTTTGGAAGTTCATAAACTCAAAAATGTTTTACAAATAACCAATAACATCTAAATGTAAAGCCGAAATCAGCTAAGGACAGAGCTTTGCATGATGGAGATACTCTTTAGTTTTCAACAAAATTTACAAAAATTAGGTATTGCATGGTTCCAAAATAGAATCGGCTTTCGGGTCAGCACCGAAGTACTGACTATTGGGCTGGTGAATAACCTCGGGGACTAGCAGTCCACCAGCAGTGGCATTGACATCAGTATTTTTGTTGTTTTTGATATATAACACAGATCTGCTATCTCAGTTAACCATTGTCCAATGCCATTAAATGTGACGAACTTGCATATAACTCATTTCAGATCTTTTAAAACGTATTTGAATTATAATTATGTAAATACCAGACTCCCCTTTAAGCAAGATTGATTTATGAAATGGACTGCATTTTCTAATTGCTATTTGCCTTTCGCCGTTCAAAATCAATTCAACTGACATTTATCTATCAAATTAATTACTTTTCTATAATACGTTTAAATATTAGAAGTATGTTTAAGTTTGAGCAATATAGTTCAAGGTCAAATAGTTTATTAAAGTCTCACCACATGCATTACACTACATTACATTATTGTTTGTGCCAATAAAGAATATATTGAGTACATAATAAAGCACAATAAACATATAAAAAGATTAAAAAATATTTACTATTCTCAAAAGAATTATGACATACTATATTATTTACAATATTATAAATTTACAGTATATTACTAGTTATCGTAAATGAAATATAACTGCAGGCTTTGGCAACTATATGACAAGTTTCACTTTTTTCGAATAAATATATATATTTTTCATCATTATTCATTATAATGACTATCAATATTTGTTAACATTGATTCTCTTAAATCTTCATATAACAGAAATTCTATAATTATAGTCAACACCTAAAATGGCCAAAAAACCAAAATCCACAATATAATATTCTGTTTTTCATCCTCTACTTTATCAATACATATAATACGATAGCAAATATTTTACGAAGGATACGGAATAAATGAACATGAGACCATAAGACATATGTCAACTCCAACTGCAATAATTTTAATGAGCTGTATGGCCATTTCGGAAATTAATTCCTCATCAGCAGCACAACAACCCAAACAAAGGAAATCCATAATTTCAAAAAGTGTTTAAAATGCATAAAACCAAACGAAATCCGAATAATCAGTAACATCAAATATCAAGTCTTACTAACATATGACTAACAGACCACTCAAAAACTTTAAAATTTAATCTACTACTTTCCATTTTTTTCTAGACCAGTGTCCAGTGTCTAAAAAATGCGTCATTAGGGGTATATTTGCCTACTCCGATATAAAAACGCATAACCCGGCTCTGGACAGCTAATATACATGAATACACTTTAGTGCCCAATATTGGCAAACCATAATTTGTAACTTACCAAACCCTAGCTATGATATACTTTACAAAAAGTATGATGCTGGAAACCACCATAAGCTGTATATTTTGCAATAAAAAGACCTAATGCTCTATTAGCAGAATTAGCTACTGTCTTTGCCATTAACTGATAGTCTAAATACTTAGATAATAATAAACCTGAGTACAGATAACTTGAAACTTACTCAACATTTCCAGTGCCTTATGTAAACTGGTAAGTAGATCTTCTAATAGATGGATTTCTGAATACATCGTCAAACGAATACCGAAACAACAATGAGGAAAGGGAAGATTCTAAAATCATACTTGATGTATCTGATGAATCCGTGTCTGTAAACTCATCAGTTTGGGACCTTGGTAACCCGGGCGATGTCCCAGCCTGTATTGCTTCGTTTTCCTTTGTTTCACGACTACGGAGTGTAAAGAATTACTTTGTATTTACTAAGTAAGATTAACTTTCAAGCTATCACTTATAGACCATGAGTTTACAGCATCTACCAATTTCTGTAAATCACTAGAATTTTCTGCAAATAGAATAACCACTTTTTGCAGAATCCAAATTAAAAGTAACTTCATTATTATGTATTTTTCACCACTAATATCTACACCAATATTCAGTTCTTCTTTCTTTTCTCTTTAACTCAACTATTAATGCAATTAGATTATAAAACACAACCTTGTTTAAATCAGCATTAACAGTGAACCAATCTGTAGTTTGACCATTGAAACGAACACAACACCCAACATTTGAATAAACTGCCTTTAAGACTTTTATGCACTATGTATTAATTCCAAGAGTTTCCAGTTTGCTAAAGAACAAAAATATATTCGCAGAATCGTTAACTTTTTTGAAATCTATAAAATCTATAAAAGTTGATAATTTATTTTTTTCCTGTTTCAACAATAGCTGTTAAAGTTCCAATCTGACCAGTAGTACTTATATTTTTTACAAAACCATTCTGTTTGTCACTTATTACCTCCCTTTTGTCTAGCCAATCAGTTAATCTGTTGTTTAAAATACTTCAAAAAAACTATACATACATGGTGCTAAGGTTAAACCTCTATATGAAAGTGGATCTCTTGGATCACTTGGAGAGCATTTCGGAATAGGTGTTATAATACCTTTCTTCCATTCATATCGTTTTACCAGATTTAAAAACATAAATTAAAAAACTTTTAATAAAAGTAAAATATTCTAGTTTTTATGTAATTCAGACTGGATTGAATCTATACCTTGACTTTTCCATTCTTTGCATTTTTACAACTTAAGATACTTCATGAAAGGAAATACTATTATCTAATATATCATCTACAATTTCTTTAATATTAACATTTTTGATATCAGAACTACATGTAATACCATAAATTGTCGTTCATTTCTAATACCTATAGTTCCAATTTTCTTCCAAAAATGAATGATCACTATTATTAAGATTAACAAGTTCTACTTATTGGCGACCCAAAATTTACATTTAAATTGTTGTTCAAGTTTATGAAATGTTTTACGTTTACTTAAATATAATTTACGGAAATTGTTGCTATAACTAATCTGGTAGCATTGTAAATACTGGTTTTCAGCTATGCAAAAAATGTTCCACATTTCAATTAGTGCATCAGTCCACCACAAATTACTTGAAACGGAGCTTTTTCCTATTACTACTATTCAATAACTACCTTTTTTTTAGATTTAATTTAATTTCATCCATTCCATTTATATTCACAGTAACTTCGGTATATTGTTATTTATTACTACTGAGCCGATGCCTCTGCTGGTGGACTGTTACTCCCAGAGGTTATTCACCAACCCAGTAGTCAT
>MJUU01051692.1:38916-78503 GCA_002080025.1 Modiolus philippinarum | reverse complement strand
AAGCAATTATTTGAAATACACACGGTGCGTTCGGAATGTCTCCATGTTGGACATGACTATACACTAATTGTGACAATACACACTGTATGTACTGCACGCTCTACAGTAACGAATTAATTGTGAAATATATACTCCATATGCTGGGGATGCAGGTATATTGCTGCAGAGAAAGGGAAAGTTCACAATTGGAAAGTCAAAATCACGTTTGTCATATAATCTAGATTTCAGACGTCCATGTTCGTCAATGTACAACAAAAGGTCAAGGTATGAAGCAGAATCGGGTGTATCGGTTGTCTCTTTAAAAAAGATTAGACTGGTTTGTGTTTGCATTGTTGCGGAAAAAATTAAAATTGGAATTTCGTTGGGGACTGAAGAACTTTTTATTCAATGCCTAGAACAGCCCTTCAGTAACCCGTAGAAAAACTTTAAAACTGTTTTTTTTTCGGCTTGTATATTTTGATTGAAAAAAAGGTCCAGAAAAAACAACTATTCATCCTAAACTTAAAGGAATTACATGACCGAAAAAAAAGCAGTAACATGAATTGATAATTTATCGACATTCCAGATAAAGTTGCGTGCATCATATTCTAGACACATGCATTACATGCCAGTTACGAGCACCTCAAAAGAACAACTTGTTGCAAGTTACGGGCATTTTCGTTAGTTTTGTTTGCTAATTTATGAACCATACATGAGTGATGACTTGTTCCAATTGATACATTATGATACTGAAGCGCACTACAAATGTCATGTTGGCTATGATTTATGAATAACACTGGAAATAAAAACACTTATTAAAAATACCAGGATTATCATCAGCAATGTTGGGATGTCTGTAACTGCAGTTACGGGCATCGGCCAACCGCCAGTGAAAATGAGTATGTGAAAAGTATATGTTTCGGATATTATATTTTTTCAGAAAAGCTAAAAATTAATACGATCTTCATGGTACGAGAAAAAACGGCAGTTTAGTGTTTCGGTGCCATTTCGCATTCACATAAAACCTTGTAATAACTAGACTGCTATATTCCATCTTTTTGGATCTATAGATTATCCAAAAACATTCATAAAAAAGAACAAAAATATACCATTGCGAAATAAAATAATCTCCAAAATAGGTCGTTTGATTTTATGATAGTTATTTTTACAAATGCTTTTGACGGGAAAACTATTAAAATTTGAATTTTTTAACATATTGTGACGGCATTTCACCGTATATTATTTAAAAAATTCTTAGTCAGTCCATTTCATGATCACTATCTTGTAAATCCAAAACGTACACGACCAACAGACATACTCATGTTATTGAGTGTTTTCATAATGCAGTATTCACATCATTAGGGCCCCGCATCGAGATGCGGTCGCCCTATAGTTTTCACTTTGTCCGTCTGTCTGTCCGTCTGTCTGTCTGTCTGTCCGTCTGTCAGTCTGTCCGTCAACAATTTTTTCCGTCACAGATTTCTTGGCTTGTATATGTGGGAATGATTTGAAATTTGGTCTGAAGCTTGGAAATGATGAGTTGTATTGTGTAAGCACTTTTGTCGGGCGCCCACTTCCTGTTTGCCGATACTTTGAATTTTTACTAAAAACCAAATTTTCGTCACAGATTTCTTGGCTTCAACTGGAGGGAATGATTTGAAATTTGGCCTGAAGCTTGGAAATGATGAATTATATTGTGTAAGCAATTTTCAAGTTTGTCGGATATCTACTTCCTGTTTAACGATACTTTGGTTTTTGACTAAAAACCTAATTTTCCGTCAAAGATTTTTTGGCTTCTACTGAAGGGAATGATTTGAAATTTGGTCTGAAGCTTTGATATGATGAGTTGTATTGTGTAAGCAGTTTTCAAGTTTTCGGACATCCACTTCCTGTTATCCGATACTTTGATTTTTGACTATACACTAAAATTTCCATCAAAGATTTCTTGGCTTCTACGAAAGGGAATGATCTGAAATTTGATCTGACGCTTTAAAATAATGAATTGTATTGTGTAAGCAATTTTTAAATTTGTCTGAAATCCACTTCCTGTTTTCTGATACTTTGATTTTTTACTATAAACCAAATTTTCCGTCAAAGATTTCTTGCCTTCTACCGAAGGGAATGATTTGAAATTTAGCCTGTAGCTACGAAATGATGAGTTGTATTGTGTTAGCAATTTTCAAGTTTGTCGGACGGCCACTTCCTGTTTGCCGATACTTTGAATTTTTACTAAAAACCAAATTTTCGTCACAGATTTCTTGGCTTCAACAGCAGGGAATGATTTGAAATTTGGTCTGAAGCATGGAAATGATGAATTATATTGTTTTAGCAGTTTTCAAGATTGTCGGGACATCCACTTCCTGTTAACCGATACTTTGAATTTTTTACTATACACCAAATTTTCCATCAAAGATTTCTTGGCTTCTACTGAAGGGAATGCTTTGAAATTTGGTCTGACGCTTTAAAATAATGAGTTGTATTGTGTAAGCAATTTTCAAGTTTGTCTGACATCCACTTCCTGTTTTCTGATACTTTGATTTTTTACTATAAACCAAATTTTCCGTCAAAGATTTCTTGGCTTCTACAGAAGGGAATGATTTGAAATTTAGTCTGTAGCTAAGAAATGATGAGTTGTATTGTGTTAACAATTTTCAATATTTCACGAAAGGATATGGAGTAAATGAACATGAGACCATAACACATATGTAAACTCCAACTGCAATAATTTTAATGAGCTGTATGGCCATTTCGGAAATTCATTCCTCATCAGCAGCACTAGAACCAAAACAAAGGAAATCCATGATTTCAAAAAATGTTTATAATGCATAAAAGCAAACGAAATCCGAATAATCAGTAATATCAAATATAGTTAAGGACAAAACTACGATGGAGGGAGTTAATCCTTCGGTTTTAGAATTTACATAAATTTAGATAATAGTAATTGAACAAAGTGTACACATGAGATATTTTCTCATGCACAAGTACACCATATCTAAGAAAAATAAAGAGCATACATCTCTACCACGGGGAATTGTTTTACCAACTCCACACTGCAATAAAAGACAAACTTTGTCGGGCGCCCACTTCCTGTTTGCAGATACTTTGAATTTTTACTAAAAACCAAATTTTCGTCACAGATATTTTGGCTTCAACTGGAGGGAATGATTTGAAATTTGGTCTGAAGCTTGGAAATGATGAATTATATTGTGTAAGCAATTTTCAAGTTTGTCGGATATCCACTTCCTGTTTACCGATACTTTGGCTTTTGACTAAAAACCTAATTTTCCGTCAAAGATTTTTTGGCTTCTACTGAAGGGAATGATCTGAAATTTGGTCTGAAGCTTTGAAATGATGAGTTGTATTGTGTAAGCAGTTTTCAAGTTTGTCGGACACCCACATCCTGTTAACCGATACTTTGATTTTTGACTATACACCAAATTTTCCATCAAAGATTTCTTGGCTTCTTCTGAAGGGAATGATTTGAAATTTGGTCTGACGCTTTGAAATAATGAGTTGTATTGTGTAAGCAATTTTCAAGTTTGTCTGACATCCACTTCCTGTTTTCTGATACTTTGATTTTTTACTATAAACCAAATTTTACGTCAAAGATTTCTTGGCTTCTACTGTAGGGAATGATTTGAAATCGGTCTGACGCTTTAAAATAATGAGTTGTATTGTGTAAACAATTTTCAAGTTTGTCTGACATCCACTTCCTGTTTTCTGATACTTTGATTTTTTACTATAAACCAAATTTTCCGTCAAAGATTTCTTGGCTTCTACTGAAGGGAATGATTTGAAATTTAGTCTGTAGCTAGGAAATGATGAGTTGTATTGTGTAAGCAGTTTTCAAGTTTGTCGGACACCCACATCCTGTTAACCGATACTTTGATTTTTGACTAGAGACCAAATTTTCCATCAAAGATTTCTTGGCTTCTACTGAAGGGAATGATTTGAAATTTGGTCTGACGCTTTAAAATAATGAGTTGTATTGTGTAAGCAATTTTCAAGTTTATCTGACATCCACTTCCTGTTTTCTGATACTTTGATTTTTTACTATAAACCAAATTTTACGTCAAAGATTTCTTGGCTTCTACTGAAGGGAATGATTTGAAATTTTGTCTGACGCTTTAAAATAATAAGTTGTATTGTGTAAACAATTTTCAAGTTTCTCTGTCATCCACTTCCTGTTTTCTGATACTTTGAGTTTTTACTATAAACCAAATTTTCCGTCAAAGATTTCTTGGCTTCTACTGAAGGGAATGATTTGAAATTTAGTCTGTAGCTAAGAAATGATGAGTTGTATTGTGTAAGCAGTTTTCAAGTTTGTCAGACACCCACATCCTGTTAACCGATACTTTGATTTTTGACTATACACCAAATTTTCCATCAAAGATTTCTTGGCTTCTACTGAAGAGAATGATTTGAAATTTGGTCTGAAGCTTCAAAATAATGAGTTGTATTGTGTAAGCAATTTTCAAGTTTGTCTGACATCCACTTCCTGGTTTCTGATACTTTGATTTTTTACTATAAACCAAATTTTACGTCAAAGATTTCTTGCCTTCTACTGAAGGGAATGATTTGAAATTTGGTCTGACGCTTTAAAATAATGAGTTGTATTGTGTAAACAATTTTCAAGTTTGTCTGACATCTACTTCCTGTTTTCTGATACTTTGATTTTTTACTATAAACCAAATTTTCCGTCAAAGATTTCTTGGCTTCTACTGAAGGGAATGATTTGAAATTTAGTCTGTAGCTAAGAAATGATGAGTTGTATTGTGTTAGCAATTTGAAAGTTTGTCGGACGGCCACTTCCTGTTTGCCGATACTTTGAATTTTTACAAAAAAACAAATTTTCGTCACAGATTTCTTGGCTTCAACGGGAGGGAATGATTTGAAATTTGGTCTAAAGATTGGAAATGATGAGTTGTATTGTGTAAGCAATTTTCAAGTTTGTCGGACATCCCATTCCTGTTTGCTGAGACTTTGAATTTTTACTTAAAGCTAAATTTCCGTCACAGATTTCTTGGCTTCTAACGGAGGGAATGATTTGAAATTTGGTTTGAAGCTTTGAATTGATGAGTTGTGAAAGTGGTTTTCAAATTTGTCGAACATCCACTTCCTGTTTGCAAATACATTTTGTATCAACACATTTGTGTGTCAAACAGAATGTGAATCCACACCTACCTTTATTTTGCTTTTGCCCGGAGTTTCAGGATCGAAATTGCGGGGCCCTTCCGACAACGCCAGTTTCGACATGCTCTAGTTTTTCCCTCGGACCAATACTTAAAGTTTAGTCATGAATAAGAAGAGAAAACCCGAGAAGCAAAGACAAAGAAAATATTTTCATGTATTTCTGTAAACCAAGGAATATCATAAAAAATACATGAATCCTAATATTATGCTTTCCTTTTATGGGCTTTGATCAAAAATAAAAAGTGAAGTACATAAATGAAAAGTACATTATAATCCATCTCCCTTCATCTCTGGATTAAATACATGTATTTTGACACACACACACCGAAGTAAAATTCTCAAGTTTGAGCAAATAAGTACTGAAATATAAAATAAAAAACTAAAACAATTTTAAGAAGTGCTTCAACTTTAACAGTGTGCACTACACTATTCTTTATACTTTTGAAACCTGAAGTGGAAAATAGATAAAATGCTACAGGATTGTTGCACTTAATTTAGAAATCACTGGTTACACATTTAGCCCAATAAAATATGAAATTCTTTATCGTCTCATAAAATCTACAACACTCTGTATTTTATTTGCGATTTTATTTACGAAAATGTAGAACGGGTACTGGTTACACCAAATACCCCGTACCGTCTGCAACCTAATTGGTCACGTGATATAACCTCATCCAACAACTGACATGTCCACATCAAAGAATGTCAAACCCACATCAAGCAATGGAAGAAACACATTATGTAATGTGATATTTAAACCTTATAAAAAAGTTAAATCCTAAACGCTTAATGCTAAAACCTAATTGATTAGTGCCTCTACGACATTGAAAAGTAAATTAATTGTAATTACAAACTGACGATTTATCATTACGAAATAACAAAACCACAATACATAATGAACCAACGACATAACGTAAAGTCAAATACACATCACGTAATGTTAAAACCTCATTGCCTAATGACAAAACCACATTACCTACTGCCACAGCCACATAAAATAATGACAAACCCATATCAAGTAATTGTGCGACCACATCATGTAATATCAAATTATCATTAAGTTATGACAATACCATATTGTGTAACAATAAAACATCATTAAGAAATGTAAAAACTATATTAAGCAATGACAAAATATCATTAAGTAATAATTAAACTACTTTCCTAAATGACAAAATATCATTAAGTAATAATAAAACTACTTTCCAAAATGACAAACCCCAATACGTAATGAAACAACCACATAAAGTAGTAGAAAAACCACAATATATAATGAAACAACAAGAATACGTAATGAAGAAACCACAGTACGTAATGAAACAACCACATCACATAATATCTAAACCACATTGCCTATTGACACAACCACATTGCCTAATGACACAACCACATTGTTTACTGCCATAACCACATTAAATAATGCCAAAACCATATCAAGTAATTACGCAACCATATCATGTCATATCAAAATTATATTGAGTAATATTACAACATTATAAAGAAATGTCAGAACCATATTATATAATAACAAAATATGATTAAGTAAACACCACACCACATCAAGCAATGTCAGAGCTCCACATAAGACAGCTGTGGCGTTCCATAATTACGCTCTGTGTTACATAAATAATTTCATCGGATGAAATACAATTATCTATTATCTTGCGATAATTTTATGATGACGGCCGTAGAATTTCTAACTGAATAAAAGTAACGAGACCAGCCGCTTATGTGAAAGGTATCTAGAACGTGACCAGTTGTTCAAAACAAGGACCTTTTTTACCCTTTTCACAGCATTTTTGTTCTAAATGAAATTTTTACACTAAATTAAAAAAAAAATTCTCATATCCATTGAGGTTTTGTATTTTTGGCTTTTAGTTCTGCGCTTGAAATTAGATAATAATGCGATTTAGTATTACACTATAAATTTCCATCATTGGGTATATTTTTGAGAGATAATTCCCCCACAGGATAGGTTCCTTTCCTGTGCTGCACTTTTCATACATAATTGTTAGGCTTAAATTTCATAGTGTATGTATCCGTTTCCCGTCCTACTTATATTGGCTACCTACATTACACAAGAATCCATAATAGAAAAGATACATTGTTTGATCTACATCTTGTTTAATTACTGAACTACATCTGGAACTTACTCAGATTTTGTCTGAAACCAAAGACAGACATCAGGCATACTGCGAGACTATCCATTTCCGAAGTGACATAAATCACATATTGATACTTAGAAATTCAAAAGATCTATTGGAAAATCTGAAACCCCGTTCATTTTCTCAAATCTGTCAAAACATTTGATTTTTCCACACTTTTCCATCCTCTTTTCCACACTGTCTCATGATAAACTAGATAAAAAGTATCATTTGGAAGGTATCTGCCCATTCCAAAAAAAATCGTTATAAAAAAGGTTATAAAAGTATGTTACGATGAAAAATCAAGGTATGCACTACGCTTAATTCAGTTATCAATAACTAATGTAGGTGTTATTCATCAACAACAACATCAACAAGTCTCTACAAATACAAGGTAAAAACAAGCAAAGGAACAACGCTTAAATTTATTGTTGTTCTTCATCTTGGAGTGTATGTTTCACATTTGTTTGGTAAAAGAGAGCTAGCACTAATTATAACGACTTTCTCATTAGGCATAGCTACAACTGTGACCGCCTTTTAATCAAGGCTTCAAATATTCCGTCTCATACGATCATTGAAAAAGTTCTTGAATGGATATAAGCCCTTTGTTGAAAAAATTGAAGTTTCGGTCCGAACAGTAACTTCACAATTCATTAGTTAGTGAGAACCGTCAGTCAGAATAAGAATAATCCAGGGACAATAAGAATCTAACACCAGGGAGAGGGTCAGACAGAAAAATCTCAGACACCCAAGGGTAAGATATCAAGTATTCGGACGAAGCTTGCCGAGTCCGAGACGCTAGAAATCTTACCCGAGGGTGTCTTAAGAATTTTTTGTCTGACCCTCTCACTGGGGTTTGATTATTGTTCTCCCCTCAGCATCTAAAATATCAAGCAAGTCACCGTCGAAACGCCATTGTTGACATCAGTGAATTACTTCCCTTTTGACGACGTCATAAAGCAGGGAGCACGTGTCCGAGTCCGGGGTTATTTCAATGCCAAAGTTTTACGCATTTATTGCTTGTTTTAGTTAACTTTCAGTCGTTCGAAGGTAATACATATTCTGTTAAACTGTATCAAATGATATACTTTCCTAAGCCGAGTATATCGTAATTATAAGATTGGTGGGAATAAATGCGTGTAGCTTTGTGTTACACCTCCTGTGTAGAAGGAAAAATGTTGCTCCGCGAAAATAGTTGATTCCCTTGTCTGAGTTGGGAGAAAATGAAGACACACATACAAATGAACAACACGAACCCAATACAAACCATGGGTGAGATCAGGTACATCGTGGAGTAAGCATCTCCTGTTTCTTATAGGACATCTGACGTGTTGAACATGTCAACTCCGGTAGAAAAGTCAAATCCGGTACTGGAAAAACAAACTTTAGTTGTAAAGGAAAAGATCTGTTGTCATCTTTGAAACTGATATCCCAAAGCGATCCCAAAGATCGTGATGTCGACCGTAAAACACATGTATAGATGACTTAAAGTTATTGGTAACATACACTTGCCAAAAATGTTCTGTGTTGGATTGTGTTTCCCTGATTCAGTTGAATGTTATACAGATTTTCCTTACTGGTCTCTCCCTTTGATCGATTCGGACTTTTGTTGTCACTTTTATTGCTTACGTAGTCTATTTGTAAGCAACTGAGCTGTATCAAAGAATTATATCTGCCACAAGCCCTTGAGTAGCGAATAAGTTGTGAGCTCATCTAGGTAGATATGATGAAGAAAATAGCCAAAGAGAGGATTAAGTGATAAAACATCATTTATATAATGGATTGTGAAATTAAAGGACTTGGCCAGTTTTTTTTTTTTTTTATATATAGTTTTTTGGTGCTGGGATGTACATTTCTTTTCAGTTCGACGGTCTACGACTTTTCAATGGCAATTACTGTTTGAGTTACTACCACAATGGAAGGGGATGTTTAGAGACATAAAACCGCGTTAACCCACCATTTCTTTTGAAATGCCTGTACTAACAATTACGGTTGACAACGCAAAAATGGATAATATGGTGTTGACAGATAAATACAGATATAAACAATAGATGCTGCATTAATTCAAGGCTTCTCCCAAGTTTTGGAATCTTCATTTTCGAAATTCCTGGTTCTGATATTCCTTATTTTCGTAAGCCCGGATTAAAATACGAAAATAAAAATGTTTCATAATTAACAGTAAATTTAATTATGCTGCAAACGTCTTTTAAGGAATAACCTCTCAACAGCAGCATTAAAATCAAATAATATGGAAAGCGCTAATTCCAAAAATAGTCAAAAAAGCAGTACTCATTACCAAAAATATCGAAATATGAAGCCAAATCCAGGACTAAGGACATCCGCCGAGTGTCATACACGGAATGAAGCGGTAGTATTTTTAAGGGGTTAGTATTTTGATAAAATAGTAAATTTCTATGAATCGCTAGGTAACTATTGATGTCAGATAGGTCTGACTATTGGACTGGTGAATACTTGGGGACCTCTGGTCCATCAGCAGTAGCATCGGTCCAATGGTTTCAAAATACAAAAATACCAATGTTTCATAAAAAACAGTAAATTTCGTTATGCTGTACACATGTTTCATGGAGTAATCTCTCATCAGCAGCATTAAAAATCTAATTATATGGAAAGCCATAATCCCAAAAATAGTCAAAAAAAGAAGCATTCATTACCAAAAATATCGAAATATGAAGCCAAATCCAGTACTAAGGCCATCCACCGAGTGCCACACACGGAATGAAGCCGTAGTAGATTTAAGGGGTTAGAATGTTGATAAAACAATAAGTTCTTATAAATCGCTTGGTAAATTTTCACGTCAGATAAGTCTGACTATAAGATTGGTGAATATCCTCGGGTACCTCTGGCCCATCAGCAGTGGCATCGGTCCAATGGTTTCAAAATACAAAAATACCAATGTTTCATAATAAACATTAAATTTAGTTATGCTATACACAATTTAGCTATTTTTGTAGGAAGGTACTTTATCTCGCTTCTCGGACGGTGTCACAACAAAAGCAAAACATATTCAATGTTTATTTGCATATTCAGAATACCTGACAAAAAAGACAAAACGAAATTTTGATGGGTTATGGTTTAAGAAGCAAAGGGGTTTAACTTCAAAATCATATATACCGTCCTACAAAAACCTTACCCTAATTTGATCTAGGCAAACAAAAGACGGAATACTCTCAGACTGCGGCAAAATTGTAGATTGCCCGCATACTGTGGTACTTAATTTGAGTTTTTTACGCAATTTGTAATTTTCCTGAAAAAAAAAATTGTCACATCTTCATGTATTCGATGGCACATGCCCAATAAAACTTTATGAAAAGACGCTGATTGAATATGATTGCTTAATTAATAATTTCTAAATATTAAGTTAATTTTGTATTCTTAGGATTTTGTATATAATGATAAAGGCTCATAGACTGCCAAATTGTTCCAGTTATTTGCAAATGCATTTGGCGATTATGCTTCTAGTTGCACATAACATTCTTGCTTATCAATGTATTACTAAGTATTTTCAACCTCTCATTACGATTTTACTTGAAACTTTGCAATATCTAATTATTGATATTTTTATTAAACACGAAGAAGTATCTGTTTCATGCAAAACTGTGCAAAGCTGATTTTGGCTTTTCACTTCGATGCTGTTACTTATTTGTTATCAATCTGCTTTTAAATATCTTCAGTAAAATGGTTTCTTATATGTTTTGATTTGATCTGCATTGAAGAGACATAAGTTGTCGAAAGGACATTATGCCAAAATCAAATTTTCAATTACTTCAGCATCTTTTATTGTAGTTATGTCTTTAAACCTAATTATTCAAACACTAAATAAGGCTTAAGGGGGTTCGCTACTCCATATGAAAATAAATAGGATTTAAAATAAATGTGATTTTTTGTTAGAAAATTAAAAAAGAAATAATTTAAGTGAAAAAAATTGATAGGTTGATGATCTCGTTTTTGAGTTATACGTAATTGAAAATTTGGCGGGAAACTGAACTCCTCGGATTTTTCATAGGATTAACATTAGTAAGGTTTGACAACGAATGAATGTGACAGAATAAATAAAATTTAATACAATTTTTACAGAGTGCTCATAAAGATGTATAAAACGAAATTATAGGAAAAATAAGGGGGTCCATGTGTAAAAAAATATAATGCTTTTAAATTGATAAAACCAGAGAATTCCGAAAATCTGACAGAAATCCCAAAACATGAGGAGCAAACCTCCTTAAAAATTGAAAGAACAGATATACTTTAAAACTCAAGCCAAATGCTTTTATTTCAAATGCACTGACTACATATAAAACTTTTTTTTCTAATGAATATATTTAACTTTTTCTGATAAATATAAGTAGGCTGACAAACCGATGAAGTTAAACTCTATAATGAATTAGATAACGGTAACAAACAAAATATGTGTTAGACTTATTTTATTGTAGAAATACCTTTAAACAATAAACTGAGTGGAATAATATAGTAGTTATTATTCTTATTTGTAACATTTGCACAATATATTGTAAACATTTTTTTGCATGTTGAATGCATGACTTACTACCCTAGTTATGTACTTGTCGTTAAGGGATACTTTTCTTTTAAATATATTTATCAATATGCATGTGCCTTAATATAATGTTAAACCAAGGAAACACAGATAACAAAAAGGAAATATAGGGAAAAATATTATTTGTTATCATCTGATGTGAAATATTGGATTTCTTTATTTAATGCTTAAAAGAAAGCAAAATATTTACATTTTCTTCAAGGTAGGATACTTCTCTGTTAAAAAGTAAACTTATAAAGCAATTTTCAGGAAAAAATGTTTCTAAATATTTCGATACGGTGACTTTTGACATGATTGTTCCTTTCAACAGAGTGCCACAATTGTTTAATCGGTTTGGTATATTCGATGCCTAATAAAATAACAAAATATCGAAGTTACTGTTTATATCGTTTCTGCATGGACATTTCGACAATGTATGTCTCTTTAGTCATGCAGATAAAATCTAAACATTTGGAATACCATAAACTCAAAGATGTTTAAAAACTGACAGAGAACAAATAAACAAATAATATCCAAATCTAAAAGCGACAACAAAAGTCAGATGCATATTCAGAGGGAGAGACCGGAAATGGAAATCCTTTAGACGAACGACAAATCCGAGAGAACACAAACACAGAACAATTTAAGACAGCCGTCATATACCCCACTTATGCCCCGTCACTCTGGATAAAGTCCTAAAAAATCAGATGAACATGTAAAGAACATTGTCTCGGGTGATATTTTTCTTCATGTAATATTGGTAATTTACCATAACAACCTCCACAGAAGGCAGTTTGTTTATACTAGTCAAGTATGACTGCTGTCATCCAATCAATTTGCTCTTTTTTAAAATATATTGCTAGTCTAGTTCAAATTTTTATGAAATTAACGAAGACACTAAAGGTTTGTGTGACTTTTCTCCCTGAAGGAGGTTTGCTCCTCATGTTTTGGGATTTCTGTCAGATTTTCGGAATTCTCTGGTTTTATCCATTTAAAAGCATTATATTTTTTTACACATGGACCCCCTTATTTTTCCTATAATTTCGTTTTATACATCTTTATGAGCACTCTGTAAAAATTTTGTTAAATTTTATATTCTGTCACATTCATTCGTTGTCAAACCTTACTAATGTTAATCCTATGAAAAATCCGAGGAGTTCAGTTTCCCGCCAAATTTTCAATTACGTATAACTCAAAAACGAGATCATCAACCTATCAATTTTTTTCACTTAAATTATTTCTTTTTTAATTTTCTAACAAAAAATCACATTTATTTTAAATCCTATTTATTTTCATATGGAGTAGCGAACCCCCTTAATTTGTAATTTTCCTCTTGTTGAACAAAAACCTTGTCCCAGTCATGTTATTTCATACAGCAATCAAGTGATATTACATATCAAGGGATTTGTGTATATTTTAAGTTACAATTTTACCAACAAGAGCATTCACTGTAGGCCTCAAAACTTGTACTGAACACTATACGAGTGGCTCTATCTTTTCTGAGAAAAGTATCTTTGGTTACTGATGGTGCACGGAGGATCCCTTCATGTCTTTGATGTTCATGAACTATACACGTTGTGTTTTGCATGCTACGTGATTGAAACAGCTGACTGAATAACGATTTCTCTTTGGAAAGATTTGTACATTACAGAAATTACAAATTAGCAATTTGTTTCTTTTCACAAATACACATCTTATATAGAACAACAACATGTGACACTTTAAAATTGAATCATTCATCGATGCCTTTATGTTAATAAAACAGACTACAAAAATATTGTTTTGTGTACGTTAGATGTAAGTTTTCATTATTTCCTAAATAATTCAAGCCCCCTCCGTATTCGATTCTCTCCTCCGATTAATTGTAGAGATGTAAATAAGCAATGGTGACAAATGGACTGCACCAAATGCTTTTCACATGCAAGGTCGCTATTAGAGTTTTAGGATAGCATGAGTCTTGAATAATTCAACGGGGCTCTGTCTTCTTTGTGGTTTGATTAGATTGAATAATATATGAACGTATCAGTGCTCCGAAAAAAAATATCATGTTTCTCTGCGACAGATATTTGGATATTAGATTCAACCTAGCAAACAACTAGCCAGAGGAAGATTATCTGTAATAGAATAGCAGATTATTGTACACTTACGAAACAAACTATTTCCTTACAATATTGGAGCTTTTAATACAGGATAAGTAACTAATATTTGGTATTTTGTGGTTTTACTACAATTGGATCCATGTCTTTGCTGATGGACTGTAGTCACAGAAGCCCAGTACTCGGGTGTTGGCCAGATTTTGAAATATTACAATAACTAAAGTTTAAAATTTTATTTCCCACGTGCAAACTTTGCTCCTGGCTGGTATTTGCGTTACTTAAAGACACTGAGTTTTTGTTCTCTTTTGGTTCTTTCATGTGCCTTTCAAACATTCGATTATAATCTGCACTGAAAACTAACCAGAGGCTCCCTGGAGCCTATATCGCTCACCTACAATCAAGATAACATTGTAAATTATACAGTTGAACTTCAGTCTCTCAAACTTTGGTAGAGCAAACACCACCATTAACTTGAACTCTATTTTAAGTCTGATCATGTTTTACTGTACTTCTTTGTTGGGCTTTTTTGACAAAAACTGTCTTGCTTAGAACCACTTTCGACACCAGTTTTGGTAAATGGCAGTCAACAAACAATTTTTAACACCATATCTTTAAGTTATGACATCAATATCTATTTGGAAACCAAATTTCATTGAAATCGGACAATGTTGAATTTTCCTGCCTTTTTGGCGGCCATTTTGAAAATGGCAGTCAACAAACAATTTTCAACACCGGTTTTGCAGTAGTGACATCAATATCCATTTGGAAACCAAATTTCATTGAAATCGGACAATGTTGAATTTTCCCACCTTTTTGGTGGCCATTATGAAAATGGCAGTCAACAAACAATTTTCAACACCGGTATTGCAGTAGCAACATCAATATCCACTTGGAAACCAAATTTCATTGAAATCAGACAATGTTGAATTTTCCCGCCTTTTTTAGTGGCCATTTTGAAAATGGCGGTCAACAAACAATTTTTAACATCAGTTTTGAAGTTACTACATCATTACCTTTTGGAAACCAAATTACAATGTTGAATTTTCTGCCTTTTTGACGGCCATTTTGAAAATGGTGGTCAACGAAAAATTTTCAACACCGGTTTTGAGGTCGCAACATAAATATCAATTTGGAAACCAAATTTCATTGAAATCGGACAGTGTTGAATTTTCCCGCCTTTTTTGGTAGCCATTTTGAAAATGGCGGTCAACCAATAATCTTAAACATCAGTTTTGAAGTCGCCACAGCATTGCAAACATTTTATCAATTGACACTTAACCTTCATCTTCTATAGTTTTGGAAATAAAAGATGAAAAATATGAAAATTTTGAAAATTCCGTGAAAAAAGGGCAATAACTCCAACAAAGGTTTTTTGATTATCTTTAAAATTTCAGGGTGGGTAGATCTTGACATGCTGAACATTTTTGCATTTCAATGTTGACTTGTATCTCTTATAGTTTTTCTGATAAAAATTAATAAAGTTAAAATTGTGCAAATTTTACAGAAAAAGGGCAATAACTCCAATTTCGGATTTTCTTTGAAATTGCAGAGCAGGTAGATCTTGCTATGCTGATCACTTGTGCTCCTGTCAGATTTTTGATATCTGTAATGGTTTCTGAGTTATTTGCAAAAACAGCAATTTACCTCTATGTTCTATTTTTAGTAACAGCAGCCATGTTGTTTGGTCTTCGGACTAATCGAACACAATTTTTAAACTGCATACCCTGGTAATACTTCAAGCCAAGTTTGGTTACAATTGGCTCAGCAGTTTCAGAGGAGAAGATTTTTGAAATTGTTGACAGACGACGGACGGACGACGGACGCAAAGTGATGGCAAAAGCTCACATGGCCTTTTAGGCCAGGTGAGCTAAAAATAAGTTATCGTCATGGTCATCCTCAGGACTGAAATTTATTGCAATTTGTTTACATTGTTGATCTAAACCATAGATATTTAAAGCAAATATGTTTTACTACGCATATTCAATACGACCCATGTGAATGATGAAAACACGAAAACTGGTATCAACAACAGACTGTTGTGAAGGAACAGACATTTTTATGAGTGTCATTACATTTTGAGGAATGGCCTCTTGTATCAAGATTTTGAAATGATTCCTGTTTGGTTTTAACTTTTAACTCTCCTTTCAAAATAATAAATGAATGATCAGTTAGTTAGTGTTGTAAACATATTTATTTGCTATGGAATTGAATACAAATTATACAGTATCTTATTCTTCATTATAAAAATGACATTCCATAAATAATTTTCTGAATCTTGTACTGGATGGCCGAATATACACGATGTACTATCTTCAATATTCATAAGGTATATAGATGATAGTGTAACACACAGCTTTTTGTTCATTCATACAGTATGGATTTAATCATATATAAAACAATCATGGTCTTTCGTATCGATGAATACACTTTTATTGAGTTTGATCGAATAAAAAGTTGTGTTTGGCGTTAACTTTTGATTTACTCAACATAAAATTAATCTTTGCCGAAATAATTGAATGAATTAATTATTTATTGTAAAAAGAATATAATTTATTGAATACAATGTTCTCTGTATTATACCCTACTAACATAGAATTGTACTTTGTTGGTGAAAGCTGTAACCAGCAAAGTCCTTGTTAAGAGGGTATGAATGCCCTTTACCGTTTACCGTAAAACGGCCTTTCCCTGCTACCATTAACGTCTTTCTTGATCAAATTTATACCGTGAATCGCCAAAAATGCTAGCGTAAATCGTGAAAGGGATTAAAATGTCCTATCGTTAATTAACTGAAACCGTCAAAAGAGTATAACCATTCACACCCTCTGTTAACAGCCTTAGTGCAATAAACATGTTTTCGATTGTTGAAAAGAAGCAATATACCAATAGTGAAAGCCATATGAATCCTGTAATTTAATTTTAAGCTTGACACAGGATATGATACCATATACAAGTGGTAGTAAATTCACAATTTTCAAAAGCTTTTAAGTGGAAAATTGTAGATCTTCGGGCAGAATAGAATAATTATTCGGGCTTCCTATAAGGAATACATGTCTGTGCTCCATATTAATCCCCTTTGTCCTATACGACTCAGCTTATATAAAACACAGACAGGGAATATGTACACTAATATCATTTAAGGAAATTGAAATTTGTATCGACAAAAATTTTGTCGATTTGGAGGCCACGATTTTCAACATACCATCGGTACTCACATGGGAAATACCTGCACGTCATTTTTAACCGACCTATTCCTTTGTTCCTAGGCCAAGCTTTTACAAGGGATAATACAGAAAAGAAAAAAACATTTAACCCTTTCTTTGACTTCATTTTCCGCTGTAAAGACAATGTACTTTCTTTTAAATAATTATGAATCTAAGGAATGTTACACCAGATCTATCCCAATGAGCTTGAAATGTAAAAGACTACTGACACACCTACTTCAGCTTAGTACTTATAGATCTTTTGTTATACGTTTGAAATCTAAGCTTTTTGACAAACGATGTGATTTTTACTTCCAGATTGTGAACTTTCCTTTTCTGAGCAGCAATATACCTCTCTAGCTTATGGTATGGACATTTCACAGTTGATTCGTTACTGTCGAGCATGTTGTTTATACAGTGACTTTTTTTTAATAAAGCAAAAGCACCGTCCCAAAAGTTGCTTAATCAAGGATTTGTTCAGCCTTTATTACTTTCATCCCTCCAGATATTTTATGGCCATTACCATATGGTTATGACTTGACCCTTGATTTGATTCACTGCTATTGGACTGGTGCTCCTAGTGGCGAACGACATGGCTATTCTTCCAGAACACCTGAAGTCACTCCCGGTTTTTATGGGATTTCACACTATACATGCTTTATCTCTTAAGGGAGTGTGAGAAAATTTGTAATTAGAATTAAAACTATGCCCTTTTGTTTTGAAGAGCTTTGCTAATAGAACAACATGAGCAAAACATTTTGAAAATCCATGGAAGAATTTTCGAGATATACGACGTCAAAACTTTGGCGGGTAACAGTTCTCTCTAGAGTTTTCCTTCAATTTCCATTAGCTGTTTATATGCCTTAAAATATGTGAAAATATAATTTAAAGTTGATAAAATTTTAAACATTGTATATTTTAATGCCTTTTAAAGTAACCTATGACCAAGAAAATATGATACATGTGCAAAAAAGTTTTACCCTGTTTAAATGGATAAAACCCGAGGATATCGAACGCCTCTGAAATCTGACACTCATACTCCCATAATTTTTTGTTTTATTTCCGTGCCTTGTGTCTGTATCGTGTCTTTCTATTGTCATTGTTTTCCTGTGTTCTCGTTTTTGCCATGCCACTTTGATTTTTGTTACCACTTCCCTTGTTCCTTCGGTACCCTACTGCCGTTGTCTTTGTTCTTCTTTTAACGTTGTTACAATGTCTATGAATTATGTCTTGTGTGTAAACTTTGATCCTTTGCAATGAAAAAAAACACATTTTTCCAATTCAATTAAATTCTATTATTTGGTCCTGATTGGTTTTCTCTTTAGTTTTATACATTTTGCAGTAGAAGAACTTTCTCTTTAGTTTTATACATTTTGCAGTAGAAGAACTTTCCCTTTAGTTTTTATACATTTTGCAGTACAAGAACTTTCCCTTTAGTTTTCATACATTTTGCAGTACAAGAACTTTGCCTTTAGTTTTTATACATTTTGCGGTAGAAGAACTTTCCCTTTAGTTTTTATACATTTTGCGGTAGAAGAACTTTCCCTTTAGTTTTTATACATTTTGCAGTAGAAGAACTTTCCCTTTAGTTTTTATACATTTTGCAGTAGAAGAACTTTCCCTTTAGTTTTATACATTTTGCAGTAGAAGAACTTTCCCTTTAGTTTTTATACATTTTGCAGTAGAAGAACTTTCCCTTTAGTTTTTATACATTTTGCGGTAGAAGAACTTTCCCTTTAGCTTTTATACATTTTGCAGTAGAAGAACGTTTTTATACATTTTGCAGTAGAAGAACTTTCCCTTCAGTTTTTATACATTTTGCGGTAGAAGAACTTTCCCGTTAGTTTTTATACATTTTGCAGTACAAGAACACGACCTAAGTGATAAAAGAACAAGCTACATTTTGTACGTAAGGTGGGTTTGTACTTATGTTTTTGTATTTAACCGATGGAAATTTCCAAATTTGACAGGATGGTCGATGCCAAGCTGATCTTTAATATCTTTATTTTAAATTCATTAGAATCCGGTAATAATCAACATTGCAAATTAAATCTATATATGCTTTCTTTAAATGGGAGAAGATCCTTCACACTTTTCAATTCGCATTCTATTTTTTAACTTGATTCGTATGGTCATCAAGTATTCCCAAAGTAGTTGATACTGAAAGCATTCACTTTTTAATTCATTTTCCTCTTTATTAATGTTTTTATTCCTTTTATGCTGGTATTGATGTTCGTAACGATAAAAAAAAAAATCATGATCAAAATATCAGGAAAAATCATGATCAAAATCATCAGGAAAAATCATGACCAAAATATCAGAATTAGAATTGTCTAGACCAGATTCACAATCGGCAAAATGCAAATCGATGACATCATTAATAGATGCGACTTCGCGAAAGGAATTATCATTCTAATAAAATCTTTTTTTTATTACAGAAATGAAATTACTTTTAGCAGTCGCATACACTGTTCTAATATGACAATGAACTCATCGATTCGCACCCGCAAGATAATATATGTGTATTTGAATATAAATGGGTTAGTTTCGTACAGTGTTACATATATATTCTATGTTGGTGAAAACCAATACTTTTCCATTATTTCATTACATAATAATGTGCAATCTTGTGGTAAATAAAAGGTTTTTAAATGTATAAAAACGTCACAGTTAAACGATTCCTTTATTTTTTTCTAATGACAGACGTCTTGAAAAGTTCTTCATGTTTGATCACAATTATAAAAATTGACTTAGAAATTAAGTTACAACAGGCAAGTTCTCATTTTTGTCTTATTTCATTTCATTTATTTATTTGTTTCTTATTTATCTTTATCTATTTTGTTAGATCGTGAGTGTGAGAAATTGCCATCACTTTAAAAATTTCACCATGGTACTGTTTAAGGGTTAGAGAAGTACCATGTACCGTGGATTTTATTGTTTTTTGNCTAAGGGCTAGAAAATGACTTTAACCAATCCACTACCAAACAAGACTTTTCAAAACACTATATGCCCCACTGATAGTGTAGCGGGTGTCGCTAGCGGGACAGGACATGCTTACCCTTCCGGAGCACCTTATGTCACTGCCGGTTTTCATGGGAGTTCACACTTTGAGTGCCTTAGTTCTTAATGTCATCTTGTTATTTCCGTGCATTGTAGCTGTCTCACGTCCTTGTTCTCTGTTGCCGTTTTTGCCGTGTCTTTGGACTTCGATTTTTGCGGCCATCGCTTCCCTTGCTCCTTCGGTATTCTTCTGACGTTGTTTGACGTCTGTCGTCTTATAAACTTTTCACTTTTTTATTTTTTCCTACTTAACTGCTGGAACAAATTTAACATTATTTTCAATAATAATGTATGGTACGTCTGAACAAAAATTGTTAATTTTAATAGTTTCCGTTAAAAACATATCCGCCAGCGCGAAACTATACTTTTACTTTGAACCAACAATTGCACCATCTGTTCTAAAACTGTTCAATCAAAATTGACTTATATGTAATGGAATTTGAATGGCATTTTCGTCGATTGCTGATTTCGGTTGGATCTGACAAAAACATGACAGTCAGTGTGGAACATATTTTAAAATTGGACTCTACGGAAAACATACATGTACATATATCCATCTACTGTGAAATCTATGGAGTAAATTCAACAAAACTTTACTGGAATGCTCATTTCATTCCGACCCGATGTAAAAGAGATCACCAGCGCGAAATATGATTTTTCATTTGACCCTAAGATCAAAACATAATTGTCATCTGACTAAACTGTACTGAAATGGTTTATGGAAGTTTTTTTTATTTTTTGTTTTTATTTTCATTTTTTTTCTTTTTTCAAAGACCGTTCATTTCATTTATAGTTTAACATCGGACCCTAGTGGAAGACAAAGTTAACATTGGCTCATCTGGAAATAACATTGTTGATCATCAGATATTAAAGAAGTTGATCAAATTTATATCTTAACTATAATATAATGATGTGTGGAAGATCCTTCACAAAGTTTGCATGTAAAGCTTAACATTAGGTCCAATTGGAAAACATTTTCCGTCATAAGCTTAGTTTTTAGGTTTTTTTTCTGAAAGGAAGCGGGAATTTAAATTGCGAGGTATTTCCTATTTGTTCATGTCTCAGCCTTTGTAATCAATTTGAATCATCATATTTAGTCTGTTGCTTGTTTTTTCTAACCCTTAAACCACTTTGCCAATTTGATGCAACCTAATCGCATACGGTCCTTCAATAGTTCTCTGTTAAATATTAATTGTAATAAATGAGACAATTGTACCACTTCAGAATTGTGGCTTTCAACCTTTGGCCTTTCCTTGTATCAAAGACTTTCCTATAATAAATGTTTATAAATTCTCATATTTACGAGTATATTTCTCAAAATATTAATTTAATTGAGGAGAAACATAATTTCAATTATAGTAATGACTTGTACTTGTATTTCTGTGTCAACTTTGTTTTCTTGTGATTTTCATATCCGTAAACCATTTTTGTTTACTTATTACTCCTACTAGTCATAACACTGGCTCGGCAATATTCATAATATAACCATATACATTTAATTTTGACAAAAATGACTATAAACCTTTTTAAGGATGGTCACTCCTCAAGTTTATTATATCAAGGATTTAAAATTAACATTTTTATTTGTTAGAACACGGGTCATACATCATTTTAGGCAAAAAATATTGATATGTCAGTGTGGCCGTTTTGAGATTTAAACGCCTGAAATTTTGGCGGGAAAGCGAACTTCTCTGGACTTTTCATTCACTTTACATTAAGGCAATAAACCCTTGAAATGCAATGAAGGAATATCAAGAATTTCATCAAATTTTGTCAGAAGTCTATTGAAGATGTATGCTATCATATTTTGAAAAGAAAAGTTGGGGTCTGTGTGCAAAATTTTATAATGCATCATGATGGAAAAATAAGAGAATACCGAAAGTCAGAGACAGTTTCAAAAACCTGAGGAGTGACCATCCTTAAATGTGTTATCATGCATCAATTGCATCAATGCTGTTACGAAAATACGGAAAATCACAAAACGTATCTTTTTTATCTTTCTTTATTTCTATTTTTTCTGTGTTTTTATTTATTTTACTTTTTCTTCTAAATAAGGAAATTTCCGCAAATTGTGATTCTAATTTGTGAAAAATGAAAATGACAAAGATAGATTCTAGACTAGATCTGACATGTATGAACTCCAGTATATTTCAGTTATGGTGTACTTGTTCTCGAAAGAATATCTCAAATGGATACTCTTTCATACTTTTTATATTTGCATTTTTTAAAAATTTTGTGTAATGTCCAAATGTAATTCTGGGGTCTAACCATCTGTAAATAGTGCCCGCATCTCACAAGTTTTTTATTGAGTGCTTTGTCTTTGTTTACACGTTGTTTGTGTCCACTGGCTTAGGACACCTAGTGCTTTTGTCGGGGTTACGGTAATGAATTCCTCTGAAACCGGTACTCGAGGTATGAGGTAGAATAAAGCTTATTATTGACTTCAAGATGAAAAACAACAATAAAAAGTTCTTCCTTTGCTAAATTTTTTCTTGTCTTTGTAGAGGCTGTCTCGTGTGCATTGTTCCATGTCCCTTCATTGCTAACTGTACAATCACAGAAAGGAAAAAACATGCAGCAATATAATCGTATCTCGGATATAATTTTACAGTAGGCTGCGTAAGGCGAAAATGCACAACAAAATTTACCTTGCAGTGCCTCCGGAAAATACTAGCACCTATTCACCTCGTATAGAGCATCAGTATAATTTTGATATGGTAGAAAATATAAGTAATTCATTATTTTGTAAAATCTATTACGCGTCTTGCTTATCTTTATGCATGAGCTCAAATGTAAATAGAAAAACAGACGAAATTTACGTCTGATTTCGTTACAATTTTCAGATCTATACACTTTGAAGAGCAAAGAAGGATATCTTAATATAATCGTATAGTTTTACTTTCCCCACACAATTTTTCATTGAATTAAAGAACGTGGACTGGCCATAAAATGTACATTCATATATTTACGTTGCAGTCGGATGTTTGAGTAACAACTGTCAAACTGGATTAAAACATATATCCTAGTTATTAATGTATACTATAATTTCGTTTTGTGTGAAATTATGAAAAAGCCGGTTTTTTCAGGATGTAAAAAAGATTGAAATACTATATCATTTGTTGTTGTGTTGTATTTCATTTATCCGAATATCATTTGTTTTTGTGTTGTATTTTATTTATCCGTTTCTTCTTAGGATTTGTTGCACTTTAATTAGAAGTTTGGTAACAAAGAGCTAAAACATGACCAACAACTCAAGAGGAAATTGGGCCTCATGGTTCGAGTTTTTGTTTTCATGTATTGGAGAAATGGTAGGACTGGGTAATATTTGGAGATTCCCGTATATCTGTTTTAAAAATGGCGGTGGTAAGTATAATTAGAATTAGAAAGTATATACATACACTGAGACACAGAGGACAAAAAGCAATATCGTGATCGCCTGTTCAGCTGTTGCACTGTTTCAAGAAAGCAAAAGCAAAGCAGCTTCACCCTCATATGCAGATGAATGCAATATCAAGCGAGGAAAATTATTTTAGAAATAAAACTTACTGACATCTTTCTTTCGTCTCAGTACATTGTAAATTAACATAATAAGAATTAATAAATAAAAGTTAGCCAAATATTTGCAATATCTTTTTAATGATATGCAAAACAACAGGGGCGTTTGAAAATGACCACATAGCAAATTATGATATCACCGAATTCTATGTAAAAGGGACAACCTATTGATATTCAATAATACTCATGTTGCAAAATTCTCACGCTCATCCCTTCAATGCCACGCTTTTAAAATTTTCGACAAGCAAATTTTCAATTTAAAAAACGCCCTTTTCAGTATAAGAAGAAACGAAAATTTGGGGTTGATCCATATATTCTCTCATACAACTAGCTCATTTTCAATAAGTATCTACAATAGCTCCTGAAATGAAAAAAAAATCATTGGAGGTCAAATGCTTTCCTTTCTTTTTTATGATAAATTTACTTTGGTCAAACTCATTGTCTGCCCTCAGAATGCACCATTTTTCATCTGCATGAAACCCCCAGACCACTGTCTCACTTTGGAAACCGAAACCCCCTTGACAGCACTCAAATATAGAATCTTGATGAAAATGTGCCACGTCATAATTATTATTCTAATGCGAAGTGCTTTACACGCGCTATGTCCAAGCCCATAGCAACATTATATTTGCATGAATGAACCAATACCTTACCTTTCACATTATTTTTAAATCAATCAATAAAATATATTTCATGTGCGTATAAAAACGAATGAAAATATCAGATTTATGGCCTTTTTTCTCCGCTTGTAAATGTTAAAGGATAGAAAAATCGTAAAAATGGAATTGTATCTAATACTAAAATACACTATGAAATTGTAAACACTAAATCAATTCTAAATTTGACAAATGTCAAATACAAGGGCATTAACCTTAGATATTAAATGTTTTAAAATAAGCAATCATATGTTTTCAGTTAATACAAATATCGCTGTATAGCCCTTTCAGAAACTGGTGTTATTTTGTTCAAATATTAGCTCTTCAGTCAGCTGGTGAATACCCTCGGGGAAGTACTAGTCGGGTAAGTCTGGTGCACTAGTAGTGGCATCGACCCAGTGGTTTCAAAATGCAAAAGTACCCAAGTTGCATAGTCAACATTGAATTTTGTTATGTTGTACACGTGTTTCAATGAGTAACCTCTCTTCAACATAGAATCAAATAATATGGAAAGTAACAATTCAAAAAATAGTCAGAAGTGCTCATTACCAAAATACCGAAATTTTAAGTTATTGCATGTATTTTACCACTTCGATCATCAAGATGAGGGTTCCATCTTTGGACAACAAAAAGGTATGCGATACGTACAATACGTATTATTGGAATAATGTGAATCTTAATTTTTCATGTTTTATAGCAAAGCAAAGTGAAATTGCACGTTGACATGACGTTTCTGCTTGAAAAAAGTCAATTTATTTGCATCGAAATAATTCGAATTAAAGTGTTTTTACCCCATTCATCATTGACAAAAACCATATTCTACAAACCGAGCAAAATGTTAATATTGATATACAAAACAAAAAACTGATTAATTGCATTTGAGAATAATACGGGCCCGGGGTCCTGGGTTCCAACTTTTTTTGAACTTGAGGTTCCGGGCTTCAGCACTAGGGCTGCGGGCTCCAATACAAGGGCTACTGGCTCCAACAATAAGGCTCCGGACACCACTCACAGGGCTTCGAGCTCCACTAACTGGGCCCCGAGTTTCACATACATAAGCCCAGAATACTGTGGAGACATTGTTGTTTGCATCATATTGCAGCATAAATACAAGAAACCACAGAAACGAAAACACCGACATGTAAACATGACTTGTATTGAAGTAATAATGTTCATTTCATCGGAGATTATAGTTTCTCTTATTATTGTTAATAAATTTAGCAGTTATATAAACAAACCTAACCTCAGATATAATAATATTAGCCATTTATATCGCCAATCTTAAATGTATTGTGACATTCCCTATTCATTCTACAACATTTTCTATGTAATACATTAATAGTTGGCTTTATAATGGTGGTATCTGTTGTGTAAATTCCTCAAGCAGTTTTCAGATTTTCTTGTTTTTTACGATTGCACTTGTATTTCTTAGAGATGTACAAATGTACAGTAAAATTAAAAAAGAATAATTATAACGAATATTTTTTTTCTCATTAAGATTAAAGATCCCATTTTCAGTTCAGTGTTAAACCTATGGGGATTTTTTGTAAAACCCCCAGCCTTAACGGCTTGTTGGTTTATTCCAAAAATTTATCTGCAAATTATTGAGATAATTGCCAATGCAAAGCTACCATTATTTTATGCTAGTATCAACAAAATGAATGATTTTGCAGAAAAAATCTTGAAAATATTGTAGTAGTTGGATATTTGCTGGGACAAAAATGCGGTCTGTTCGAATGATTTGCCGTTTTTTATATTGATTATCATAAATAACTCATTCATTTGTTGATAAAACTTGCAATAAATGGTAGATTTGTATGCATAAATGAAACAATTATCTGCAAACGAAAATTGGAGAAGAAACCAACAAGCCGTTAAGGATGGGGGTTTTACATAAAACTCCCATAGGTTTAACATTGAACTGAAAAGGGGGCCTTTAACCTTAAGGGAAATAAATGGATATATGAAACATTTCACAAAAGTTAAACATAATCTTTAGTCAAAATTAGATATAGATTACAACATAAGATTCCGTTCATTACCAAATTTTATCCACTAGAGAAAGCTAAATTTAAAAATTTTAGTGGCGAGGCTTGCAGAGCTTTTCAAAAGAAGTATGGACATTACGGCATGAATTTTGTTTCTATGTTGGGTAATTTTCAGGAAATGCTCTAATGTTGTCAAAAATCGTGTGAGCTACTCTCTGGTAAGTGTACTTCCTAGGAATAAAATTAATGTATTCCATACTTGTACGTTTTCGGGCTTGTTACCAGTCGAACATGGATGTAAATAGCATTTCATGTCCAATTTAGCTATTTTACAGTGTTTGAGAAGATAGAATTTTTCAAAGGACACCGAGAACTCATACCAAATTTTTGTTGCCAGTGTATAAACATCCCGATAAACATTAACCCTTCCAAATGGCAGTCAGTTTATATTGGTTCTGGGGGTCTTACGTCTTTGTAAAGTTGATAAAATAATCGGGATAAAGTGGTGTATTTTTTTTTTCTAATAACAAATGATAAAAACCGAGAACTGTATATATTGTATATATCTGGTGGGAAATAGAATGGAACTTCATTTAACTATGTTGAATATGAAAAAACCGTTTTAAACTTAATATATCATTAGAGGAATAACAATATGCATAGATGGATGGATGGATGTAGTTGGTGAAGCAAATCCCCTATCAATTTACAGAAAACGACACAATGCTTAATATACTGATAGTCGCAAGTTAACAATGATAAATCACACCTCATGGTGGATTGAAGATGATATCGATAGATTTATTGAGCAAAATTGTGTTTAGATTATTATTAACAGTGGATTTTGGAATTGTAACCAATAATGCACAGCATTCTCCTATACAAAATAAGTGTAGTATACATTAAAACTAATAAAACCACATTGTTAACTTTGTTTCTGATTTGTTATTCGTCTTTTTTTTTTCTTTTTTGTTTTATCATACTTGGCTATAGCCACGGTGAGCTTTTGTCATCTCTTAATGTCCATCGTCCGTCGTTAACTTTTTATTCAAAGAGGTTCCCTGAAACCACTGGGCTAATTTTACAATATTTAAAAGATTCTCCTCAGAAGCTGAAAGTCAAATGAGAACCTAACTTAGTCATAATTGTTCATAGATGGTCAACTCCTAAAAAGGTATATAGCAGGTGCTTAATTCTCATCAGCAAGGAACATACATGTAGCTTAATATTGGACGCAATGGAAAACTTTAGCATATGTTGTGTACAGTTGATTCGTTACTGTCGAGCATGCAAATAGAAGTTAACATTTTTTTAAAAGATCTAAACAAATGTCTCAAAAGCTGCTGATTCAATGGTATTGTCAGCCTTGTTACTTTTTCCTTTGTTATTCTTTGACGTGTCGGTGTCCCAAACGGCTTAATTTCAAGTCTTCATGGATTTCACCCTGTATTTACTTACTTGTTGTTGTAATGGATGCCGAGCAGGACATACATGTACTTATCATCCCGAGTTAATTAAAATGTATTTTACAATACATTTGGTTAAACTAGAAGATGAGGACTGACGCTGCTCGATAAAGACTGTCTCGTGCACTCGTAAAAAAATTCTTTCCGTTTTATAAAATTGTGTGGTTAAAGTTAAATGTAGATGCTTTCGCTTTCTGTATTGTCTTCTAAAACATGTTGTTATAATTCAGTTTTGTTTCGTTTTGTCATGTCATTGTCAGTATACTAAAGAGATTAACAAATGCATTTTAAAAAACTACTATTAGCTTGTCCCTCCATTTAACAGTGCACTTACTTGTATAAAGGAGATCGTGAAAAGAATTATCAAAATTCTGGTGTCAATTACTTTTGGAGTGCAAAAAAAATCTATTGGAGTATAGATAAATTGCAATCAATATAAAAACCAGTTTCATCTATGGACAGTTATGATTTACATCTTTAATAAAACATCAAATATTTTCTGGTCTGCAGTTCATTTGTTGTAACAAAACGCAAGGATTCTATGTTAATATTACGTACAACAAATATTGCTCCGGGACATGTGATGATACGATTAAAGCACTTAATCTTTTGCTGGACAATATTTTTGTTCGTTTTGGCTACATTGTCCTTTACATAGATATCTCATTTAGGTCCGATCTGATAAAAAAACATGGCTCCCAGAGCGGAACTTAGGTTTAACATTGGACGTATCCTATGGGAAAAATCACATTTTCATCTTCTCTTCTGAATCCAATGAAGCAAATTCAAACAAACTTAAGAGGAATGATGTACTGAATGTCCTCAACAAAGATTGCTAATTGTGTTCCGATCCGACAAAATACATGTAACATATTTTAACGTTGGACCCTATGGGAACATCACATTTTCATCTTCTCCTCTGAAACTACTGAGGCAAATTCAACCAAACTTTAAAGAAATTATGAACTAAAGGTCCTGTACAAATATTGCTCATTTCATTCCGATCCGACAAAAAACATGGCTGCCAGCGCGAAACTTAGGTTTTACACTGGACCCTATGGGAAAAATCACATTTTCATCTTCTCCTCTGAAACTGCTGAGGCCAATTCAACCATACCTTACAGGAATGATGTACTAAAGGTCCTTAACAAAGACTGCTCATTTTGTTATAATCGGATAAAAACATTGCCGCCAGCACAGATCTTAGGTTTAACTTTCATCTTCTCTTCTGTAACCAATGAAGCAAATTCAACCAAACTTAAGAGGAATGATGTACGGGATATACTTTACAAAAATTGCCTATTTCATTTTGATCAAACAAAAAAACATGGCCTCCAGTGCAGAGCCCAATATGAGAAAACCCTTGTTTTCATCATCTTCCCTGAAACTATTCAAACAAATTTAATTAAATGTTTAGATGGTCCTTTGCAAAAAATACTCATTTCAATATAATTAGACAGAAAACGGGTGCTAATGGAGAACATAGCTAAACATTAGACCCCATTGGTAAAAAGCATCATTTTTATACGACCGAAAAAAATTTGAGGTCGTTTAATGGTATGATACTGGCGGCGTCGTCGGCGTCTGTGGACACTTCGTTTCCGTGCGATTACTTAAGTATAGCTGAGCAATCCTTATGAAATTTTAACACAATGTTCCTTGGTACGAAAAGAAGGCTGGGATTGGTTTTGGGTATACTGGCCCCGCCCGTTTTTAAGAAAAGGAAGAAAAGGGCCAAATTGGGTCTTTATATACATGTATAATGGGCTCTAGAATATTTATTATTTATCGGATTTTGATGGGGTTTCTTTCAGTGTACTCCTGAGAAAATTTCCAATCTGTAATGTGCAATGGATTTCACGTTCATGAAATAAACGGGCCCCAAAGGGGGCAAATTTCAAAAATTTTATTTTTCTTATTTTTAGTCCGATTTTAATGCAGTTTTTTGCAATGGATTCCTTGTGTAAAGCTCACTAGCATAGCACCATCAAATTTTTCATAACTTTTATACTTTTCGAGTAATGAGGTTCCAAAGGGGCCAAAAATTGCAAATGTGCAGATTACCTAAAATTTTCATTTTTTATCGTATTTTGACTGAATTTTTTCTTTGGATTCCTCTTATTGCAGGCTTTCAGTAGTATGCTAACAGATTTGGCATATCTCTTATCGTTTCCAAGCTATAAGGGGTCAAAGGGCCAAAATTGCTATTTTTCAAATTATTGTAAAATCTTTATTTTTCATCGGATTTCGATGGGATTTTTTTTCTTTGGATTCCTCTTGTTGTAAGCTTTCAGTAGTATTTAAACAGATTTGGCTATCTCTTATCGTTTACAAGCTATAATGTGTCAAAGGGGTCAAAATTGCAATTTCTCATATGTTTTAATTTTTATTTTCCATTGTATTTTAATTTGTTTTTTTTCTTTTGATTCTTCTTTTTGTAAGCTCTCAGCAGGATGCCAACAGATTTGGCTTATTTCTTACAGTTTTGGAGCTATAAGAGGTCAAAGGTGCCAAAATATCTTAAATCTTTTTTTTATAGGATTTTAATATCATGAATTTTTTTACTTCAGATTCCTTTCGATGTATGCTTCCCGTAGTTTGTCAACAGTTTTGTGCAACTCTTACAGTTTTTCATAGCTTAAAGGCATTAAAAGGTCTATTTTTATGTTTCCCGGGCCCACTTTGTGTCCAGCTAATTACTGTGTCTAGCTCCTTATTATGTTCATCTAATTTCATCTAATTACGATGTTAAGCTGTATACTGTGTCCACATTCATTTTAAAATGCACTGGTTAAAAGTTCAGTGGTCGAAATGCTGCGGTCGTATCAAGCTGCGCTCGGCGTAGCCCTTAATTGGTCATGGCATAGAAGCATTTTGTCAGGTGAGCGATACAGGCTCAGTCTCTGAGCCTCTAGTTTTCTTATGCAGATACTTGGTGCAGTGTTGCATGTGATTGTGTTTTTTCCGCTGAAGGTGTTTTCTGTTTTCGTTTATATCTTATTTCACCTAGTCACTGTTTGAGGTTTATAGAAGTAATGCGTATTATGGGTATTAATTTGTTTTGTCTGATGGTTTGAAATGAAATTACCCAAACAGATCTTTGAAAACCATATTTTAATTGGTTTCGCGACAAGTGCCACGCGTGGAGCAGACAAAGTGTACACTTCCAGAGCACTCGATGATCCAGCAAATTTTTGTCGGGTTCACACTGCTAGTGCTTTAGTATTGTGGCGTTTTTTGTCTATTTCCTTTTTAGCTCACCTGACCCGAAGGGTCATTGTGAGCTATTGCCATCACTTAGCGTCCGTCGTCCGTCCGTCTGTTAACTTTTCACATTTTCATCCTCTCCTCTGAAACCACAGAAGCAAATTCAACTAAACTTTACAGGAATGATGTACTAAAGGTCCTGTACAAAGATTGCTCATTTCGTTTCGATCCGATTAAAAAATACGGCTGCCAGCGCGGAACTTAGGTTTAACATTGGACCATATGGGAAAAATCACATTTTCATCTTCTCCAATGAAACAGCTTAAGCAAATTCGACCAAACTTTACAGGAATGATGTTCTCAAGGTCCTTGACAAAGAATGCTCATTTGTTCCGATCCGATAAAAAACATGGCCGCCAGCGCGGAACTTAGGTTTAACATTGGACCCTATGGGAAAAATTACATTTTCATCTTCTTCTCTGAAACCACTGAAGCAAATTCAACCAAACTTTACATGAGTATTTCATTACAATCCGATAGAAAACATGGCTGCCAGCATGGAACATAGTTTAACATTGGACTCTATGGGAAAATCAAATCTTTGTCTTCTCATATGAAACCTCTGAAACAAATTCAACCAAACTTTAGAGGAATGATGTACAGAAAGTACTTCACAAAAATACTCATTTCATTTTGATCCGGTAAAAACATGGCCCGCACTGCAGAACATAGTTTAACATTGGAGCCCGGTATGAGAAAGCCATCCTTTCATCATCTTCTCTGAAACTATTCAAGCAAATTTAACTAAATGTATAGAAGCTCCTTTGCAAAAAATACTCATTCCAATAGGATAAGACAAAAACACGGGTGCTTATGGAAAACTTAGCTAAATATTAGACCCCATTGGTAATAAACATATTTTTGGTCATGCATGGTATAGAAGCATTTTGTCAGGTAAGCGATACAGGCTCAGTCTCTGACCCTCTAGTTTTCTCTCTCTATTTAAGTTTGTGTCGAGTTGTGTAGACATGACTTGCCTTGTTCCCTATGTTTACTCTATTCCATTTATTTTTTATTTTTAATGTTAGAGTCCTGACCATTTCCCTATTTGCTTCGCTATTCGTTTGCTGATGGATTCAATGTCCAAAACAATCTTGTCATTATTAAAAGGAAATGTAGTAATATGATTTATTTTTTTTCATACAGGTGCTTTCCTTGTTCCATATATCATATTTATGGTTGTATTAGCTATGCCGTTAGTCTTCCTGGAATTTACTTACGCACAGTATTCTAACTTAGGACCTGGTAGAGTCTGGTTGTGTTGTCCTATATTCAAAGGTTAGTAATTGTTCTATAAATAAGCATACAGAATGACGGTAATTATGCTTAAATATCTTCCTATCAATTAAAACAAATAATCAAAGAAAACGTGATACACTGACAGTAGCTTATAAATAAGTTTGAGGACGAACTTCACGTAAGACAAAGGGAAAAAGGCCATCACAAAATATCTGTGGTTCTATGTATTACCAATAACATTGTTAATGACATTTGTTTAGTCAGAGCTGAAGATGTAAGTAATTAATTACACTAGAAAATATGAAATAAGAAGAGATAACTCAATGATTTGTACAAAATTTGGTTGCTTTGTTAATAATATACAATTATGGTCTTTGGAAGAGGTCGATATGAGTTTTAATAGACCTAAAAATTGATATTGACCGACGCCGGAGGCGGAGGTTAATATCTGAATTTTTAGGTCTATTAAAACTCATATCGACCGATACAAAAGATCCATAATTGTTTTATTACATAATTAATAATCAGCTTATTTGGTAATTGTAAGATTTTTCAACAATTTTCTTTTAGGATAACATATAGTACAAGACGGTAGTTACTTTTCAATGTGCTTTCCAATCTCTTCATACAAAGATGAATGCATCAAGCAGCTATCAGTACATTATTTTATGTTCATGACATAATTTTTTTCATTGATTTTATATCACGTAATAAAAATCTCTCGATTCTGCAACATATGTACACGTCTTTTTTCAAAGTTTAGATTTTTTTCGTGACATATTATCATGAGAATTTGAAATTGCGTCCTTAAAGTCCTCTAGGGAAATAATAAATGAACATCACCTACGTTGTGTTACTACGACTCAGTCTGATTCCCAGGTCTAGAAATTGAGGTGAAACTTGCAGAACTGCTAAAACGCATACCCCGATTGTGTATCGCACTATCTTAATTTCGATCACCTTCCGGGTATTTATAAATAGCTGTCTACTTGTTGCAAAATGATTCTAATGTGAACTCAGAACAACAAACGTCTGCTTCTAGCCCAACGCCATTTTGTCAATTGTTATTTTGGGCTTCCCGAACATACTTATAATAAAGCCTTTCTGATTGGCCGAAAGTCTTGTGACTCCGTGTAAATCTGTTTTTCATTGGCTTTTTAAATAGATTTTCAAAATAGATTTCGCGAGTCAATATCGTTTTTAAGCAGACCTGAGAAATGAAAGTGAAAGTGGAGGCGAGTTAATTCGATTTTTTATTGAATATCATGTGACAGGTTTTCACCCAATAGATTAACACTATTATAATCATTATGTAATAAAACTTTATATCACATTTTGAGCCATCCATGGTAGATATCAAAATTGCATATTGGTTTGGACATTTATACAAGTTCAGCTTTGTAAAGCAACCAAAATGTTGGTAGGTACAGATCCCAGCCATACTATATTATTTGCATGATATCTTCATGGATAATCTCATTACTGTATTGATAACCAAATAAAATATGCTATACATATTTCAAAAAGTATTGGACCAAACGACTTTTTCACTATTTGATCGATTTGACGTCGACGAATGCACATTTTTTCACTTTAACTTTCGAGTTTTTCTTTATATATATAGTGTAAATTGCATTAAATGATCATCCGTTGGCCTTTCAAAACAAACGACCTTTCAAATTTAGCCCTTTTTTCATATAGAACATTTTGTAGCGAGAAAAAAAAACCACAATCTTCAAATTCAAGTAGCTATCTTCAAAGTGACCACTGATGAAATTTTGTCCCCCAGTTCTAACCATTTATAGTTTTTTTATATGGTTACAGGTATTGGATATGGAATGTTAGCATTAGTCGGCATCTCAGGTATTTACTATAATGTAATTGTGTCATGGACCTTATACTACTTTGGGAATTCATTTTATCCTACCATTCCTTGGAGTAGCTGTGACAATGAGTGGAACACAAAGGCTTGCTATACACGTGGTCATGGTTCCGAGGACGGTGGTCAAGCCTCTAATAACATATCATTCTTTAATTATTCCATTCCTTCGATGTACATTCAGAATTACTCAGTCATTATCAAGAACAATATAACGGTGCAAACAAGTGCAGAGGAATTCTGGGAGTAAGTAAAGATTTTTTGTTTGTATTATTGAATCAATTATTCCTGTTTTTTTTGTGTTCTCAACAAAATTGTTTAGTTAAAAATAAAAAAAAACGAAATTCACGTTTATTTGTAATTTATAGTTTTTACGTTCACAACAAATAAACGAGAATAAGAAAACAAATTCACTTTTACTCAGTCAAAAAATTTGTTCCATTATTTGCATCATTAGCACACAGTCAATGAAAAGTGACATCATCAAACTATTACTGAAGCAAAAGGGAGAAAAGGGATCTAGACTCAAAAATAAAAAAAAGTTATTCAGAAATACCACAAACTGAGACAACATAACAAATTGGAAACACGTATACAAAAAGAACGCCAAATAACTAAAGTACCAGCAGTGTGAACCCCTATAAAACTAGAGGGGGCATCAGGTGTAAAATCAAGAATTACTGAAAGGTGTAAAATATATACGAGAAGAGATAAAATCATGTCATAGGTTTTATTTTTAAAATCATTCCGCATCAATATTTAGCTCGTTTTCTGGCGTAAACTATGTGTGATATGTCCAGTACAGAGTTAATACGCATATCACTTCATCTAGAAGGACGATAATTTCATAATCGTATTATCATAGTTCTTTTGGTATTTTCATTCCCTTGTGAAATTCCATTACAAGATAATATATTTCACAGATTGTTATTGATAATCTTGATCATATCCTGCAAGAATATGCTATATTATAAAATACTGATTACATGCTTTATTCGTTTCTTTCATCGCAGATGGAAATCACTATCTGGCAATCGTTTATGATTGCAAAGACACAATTCCGCGTGCTTTACTTTGGGTTATTTTTACGCATATTTTCAGTTTACGGTCGTCCCAATGTTTTTACTAGGAATGTCAACGAGTACTCGAGTACTCGAGTATCGCTCGGAAGGTACAAATATCGAGTATCAAATTCGTTCTCGAATACTAGGAATTATAAATGTCATTCTCTTTGTGAACTTAAATGTCTCTGTATTTCAGAGCATTGCCTTTAAAATCACAATAAACTTGTTACTACTCCTAGATAGACACAATCAAAAAACAGATTATCTTCAAATATAATGAACATGCATCTTAAGAAACGCGCCATGAACATGTAGTTCTGTGTTACTTAAAATCTCTCCAAATACTTATTAGAACATGTTGATATTTTTACACGTGATTTCTGTAACAACAAAGACAAAATTCTGATTTTTTTTTAATTTTCGATTTCATTTTCTAAAATACACTTTTTCGCCATAAAATAAAAAAAAAAAGATGAAAAACAATGAAAACCGTCTTCTCTGTCATAATAAGTGTGAGACGTGGACAGAAATGAATCTAATAATTGAATAATTCTATCCCATTAATCTTTTTGCATATTCATTAATATGTCGTTTGCTTAACTTTGACCTTCTGTTAAAATTCGCTAAAGGTAGTAGGTCTTAGTCCATTGTTTCAAAAAATAAAATAAAAAAGATATGTCACCGATCATCTTTTCCTGTTATCAGGCTTTGAAAATGGGACCAAATTCAGTATTTTCAGCGATATTTACAAAGAATATATAGGGAACTGTGAGAACATGCTTATTGTTTAGCTTTCACATGAAATAAATATCAGATAGATTTTTTTTTGATATTTCAGAGGTATACATTTCAGCTGGATGTTGAGCTTAAAAAATCTTTATTTCGTCGATGGATTAAGAGAGATATTTTATAAAATTTTACGAAATAAACAATATTTACTGAAAAGGGGAGCTAATTCGCGGGAAAGTGCATGTCATTCTATTATGACGTCACAATGAAAAGGCCAAATAAGGAATATTCCGGCTTGAAAACAAGTAAATTCCGCATCCGACTCGTGTTTCGCAAATGCGCCGTGTAATAGTGTCGATCTACCTTGAATATTAGGGGAATAAACGTGTTGCAATTGATCTCTTTTATTTCAACGGTGACCTCTAATTTTTATTTTTTATATGTAAACTATATAATGATTTCAAAATATATCCAAATTATGAACAAAATCTATAATAGATTTTTCAAGCTATCCTGTCATATAATCAATTTTCTTATCATTTCTATGTAATATCCTGAAACTTTCAATTTCAGTTAATGCACGGCGACCCCAAAATTTTACTTCAAATTTTGAACAATAAAATAGATATGCATTTACACAGAAAATTTTACAAAATTCTATAATAGCAAAATAATACCCTGCAAAAACCTTAAGGCTAAGTAAATACTCTCATTTTCATATTCCAAACACAGCTAGCTTAATATGACATAAAATGTAATGACTTAGTTGCAATGATTTCAGGATTCATAAAATATACAAAAACAGTGGCGGATTAAGGGGGGGATTTTTTTTCAATTGGGTTCCAGGCCTCCCTTATGAAAAAATATTGGTCCTCCCTTAGCAGAAAGTCTGGATCAGCCACTGAAAAATTATATGTTTTATAACAATTTTTGAATAAAGGGTCTAGTAAAACGCCAGAATTCAACGTGTAATGAAACTTGGATACAGAGTTAAGTCTTCTGTAATTTGCAGCAGAAAACATAGATAAATTTCTTTAGGGTCGTTAACTGTGAAATGAAATGATTCTAATGCATACTAATAAATATCAAGAATAAATGGTACTATTTTTTTTTTCATTTGATCTTTTATAATCAGATTGAAAAATACATGTCGCCTTGAAAAGTTGATATTTTAATTCTTACTTCAGTATCCTAACGTCAGTATTTTACTGCATTCTACATATCTATATAGGCGGCACGTTCTTGAATTAACTAGTGGTATAGAGGAACAAGGATATCTTAGATGGCAGCTGGTTTTATGTCTAATGGCCTCATGGAGCTTCTTGTTTTTGTCAGTATTGAAAGGGATAAAAACCTCTGGAAAGGTATGTTTGGATAATCGACCTTATCCGAAAAGAACTTGTATGTGTACAGGACTGAAAAAAATCAATACTCGATAATCTCCTTTTTTGTTTATTTTCTTAATTGAATTTCGATTTAACACTTTTATAGCAAAAGCATCATTGTTCGTGCAAAGTTCTGGTATCAGAACTTTCTTTGATATACATGTGTAGTCTTTACAACATTTTAACTCTTGCTATCTCGAATTTATTTTTTTTTATTGAAAGTTTTTCAATACTTACTACGACCGTAGCTGCACAGAGCAGGGAAACATGCAAAAAACTTTTACCGAGAGTTGCGATATTCTTTGAATAAGTTATCAATTAGCAGACAAAACGAATCGCTTATTAGCAATGATACAGATGCAATGAGAAAATTTATGTCTCCAATTTCGACCTTTGCCGTTAAGTTGAACATTTCAGCAATGCAAAAGTACTAAAGGTCGTTATGATTCAAAACACATGACATATGTCTATCAAAATATCAATTAAGACAAAGTACTTCTTTTGATGATAACGAACTATAAATTACAGAGTAACTTCTGTCTTTAACTACAAAGGAGCAACACATGGACAGGGTATTAAACATTATTATTGGGTTGACCTGAACCAATTACAATAACATTCAAACGAATTATTATTGTCGTAAATTAATGTAAATGTCAGAAGTTCAATTTGTGTCTTATTATTGTGTAAGTAGTTTTAAGTGAGAATCTTTCCTCGTAAAACCCTCAAGATGCAAGTCAATTTAGTTTTTTCGTGTTGTATATCATACTGTAACCTTCGTGAGTGATGTTTGTGCTACCGATTTGTCCTTGTGATTGTTTTCATACTATAGATTTACAAAAAAAAACTTTTCAAAAATTCCCCATGATACTGTTTGAAGGTTAGAGAAGTAACATGTATCATTGATTTCATTGGTTTTTGTCTAAGGGTTAGAAATGACATTACCCAATCTGCTACCAAACAGACCTTTTCAAAACACTTTATGCCCTACTGATAGTATGACGGGTGTCGCTAGCGGGGCAGGACATGCTTACCCTTCCGGAGCACCTGATGTCACTTCTGGTTTTTTGGGGGGTTCACATTATGAGTGCCTTAGTTTTTAGTGTCGTCTTTTTATTTCTGTTTTTCTCTGTTGACGTTTTTGCTATGTCTTTGGATTTCGATTTTTGTGGTCTTCGCTTCCCTTGTTCCTTCGGTATTCTACTGCCGTTGTCTCTCCACACTTTACTTTCTTCAATAATACAACTGCTTCATGAATGTACAATAATATATTCTGAAAAGAAGATAAGGTTTCCTTGGTTATTTTAAATAAATATACACACAAAATGTATACTGCATGATAGAAAAAAAAATATTTACAACTTTTGGTTCTTCATTATCGGAATTAATGGTGTGAAGCGCCGAATGTAAGTTAACTGTATTCTAACTGGTTAATACACTTGGTATTGTCTGGATATCCTTAACCTTTTTTTTTGCACCGCAGGTGAATTTTTCTTTTAATCGTAGCATTTGCGAAAGCATATCCGCATTTAAACCCTTCGCTTTTACCCTTCTGGTTGTAATTGTCCCATAGTCATCTCGGCATTTTGGTGATAGGAACATTCGTTGTACTTAAACCGATACATCATTTGCGTTGGAGTATTTGCCAAAAATAAAATTCCTTTGTCAGTTTTCTATCGCCTTTCAGGCTCAGACGACATTGCTTATTGCCAAAACCCCCATATTCATGATATATTCGTTCAAGCAAAAAAACATGGTGTGGATTTTTATTCAATTCATTAATTTGGATTTATTGAATGTCAGTTGTCTGACTACCTACCATGCTAAAACAATATATAAAGACTTTTCACTTGATTGTGACCCAAGACTTTCTTGTATCACTCAGGTACACCAACAATATCACCCGCTTTAGCTCTACGGAATTTCATGCAAAATATCGGTAAATGACTTAAAATGAAATCCGAGTATTTGATGCTTTTTTCTCCCGTTATTCTCCCGTTATTGTCATTTTTTAGTCCTTTTTAGCTCACCTGGCCAAAGACCACGTGAGCTTTTGCCATCACTTGGCGTCCGTCGTCGTCCGTCGTCCGCCGTCCGTCCGTAAACTTTTCACATTTTTGCTATCTCCTCAGAAACCA
>MJUU01051692.1:20933-37967 GCA_002080025.1 Modiolus philippinarum | reverse complement strand
TTTTCGATCCGTGAAAAAACATGGCCGCCAGCGCAGAACCATAGTTTAACATGGGACCCTATGGGAAAAGCATATATTTGCTATCTCCTCTGACGTTACTGAAGCAAATTGAACCAAACTTTACAGGAATGATGTATGGAAGGTCCTTTTCTTAGTTTGCCGAATTTTTTTCGATCCGTGAAAAAACATGGCTGCCAGTGCAGAACATAGTTTAACATGTGACCCTATGGGAAACGCATATATTTGCTATCTCCTCTGAAGCTACTGAAGCAAATTGAACCAAACTCTACAGGATTGATGTATGGAAGGTCTTTTATGGAGATTGCCGAAATTTTTCCGATTCCGTTAAAAACATCGCTGCTAGCGCAGAACATAGTCTAACATGGGACCCTAAGGGAAAAGCATCTATTTGCTATCTCCTGACGCTACTGAAGCAAATTCAACCAATCTTTACAGTAAGGATGTATGGAAGGTACTTGGATCTGACAAAAAAGATGGCCTCCAGTGCAGAACATAGTTTAACATTAGAGCCAGGAATGAGATAACCATCCTTTTAATCATCATCTCTGAAATGTATAGAAGGTCCTTTGCAAAAATTATTCATTTCAATAGGATCAGACAAAAACATGGGTGCTAATGAAGAATATAGCTAAACATTTGACCCCATTAGTAAGGAAACATCTTTTTTAGTCATTTATGGCGTAGAAGCATTTTGCCAGGTGAGCGATACAGACTCAGTCTCTGAGCCTCTAGTTTAGATATTGTGGTGTATTTTACGTTTTAATTGTTGCTTATTTTATCTTTTTTATTTTCCTTAAAAATTAAGTTAATTGATTTATATATTGTAGTTTCTAATCACCAGACTGGGTGTAATTAATTGAACAATATACGATTTATTTATTTTAGGTCATGTACATAGCGTCAACTATCCCATACTTATTTTTACTTATTCTTCTGATTCGAGGAATGTTTCTGCCTGGTGCAATGAAAGGTCTACGCTATTTTTGGATTCCAAGATGGAAAGACCTTTCAAGATTTTCGGTAAATTATTAAATGATATAAGAAGGAACGGATATTAAACAGAGAGTTAGTGATTTGGTGCTGGTGGTAGATTTAGTCTTCCATCAATTGTGTTATCCTGAGTTAATTCGTTCTAAGATCGTTGTCAAACTAATCTGTGCTTTATGGTAGTCCTTAAAAAAAAGAGTATTCATTGCTTCAGTTACGAAAGGTGAAAGTGTACATTTGCTTACAAAAAATGTTTGATTTTTAAAAAATGTATAACTTATTTTTTTTTTCTGCATTTGCCTGTCATGGTTCAACATGTAAGAATTGTAATAACAATTATATTTCACAATATTCATTTTTTGACTACAAGAGTCCCTTAAATGGTGATGGAATCCAAATATTTAGCAGTTAAAACAATACCTTGAAGTTTGAAAATATGCTTTGATGTAAAAACATCGAATGTTGACCTTTCGACACTTTTAATATTATTTGGTTGCCCTACTGACCCGAAATTTCAGTTTTAGCTATTGAGCGTTTGTCTTCTGTTTACTGGAACCAATGAAGCAAATTCAACCAAACTTTACAAGAATGACGTATAAAAGTCCTCCTCGAAAACTGATCATTTTGCTCTAAATCAGATAAAAAAACTTGGCCGCCAGAGCAGAACATTGCAAATTTAAGCTGTACTGGAATTATTTATTGAAAGTTCTTTACGAAGATTGCTGATATTGTTTGAATCAAACAAAAAAAAACAAAGGTCACCACTTCGAAACACAGTTTAACAATGCGAAATCTTTTCTATCCTCTCATCTCAATTCAGCCTTAAATTTATGAGTGATTGAGGGTATGACCTTTACAGACATTGCTCATTGGATTTATGATCCTATCAAAACAATTAAAATCCTGGCTAGGAAAACCCTATTTTCAACATCTGTTCCGAAAATGATAAAGCAAATTTATCTTAACTGTACTGAATAATGCAAGGAATATCGTTTAAACAGAGTGCTTATTTCACTTTGGTCCGACAAAAAAGTCCCTTCTTAAAATAACTTGTCTTGTCCAGGTCAGATTAAAACATAGCATCCAGTCTAAAATGCCAATTTTACTATGGAACTTTTGGGAAATCCTACCACTTGAAGAAGATCGGAGCAAACTTAAAAGTAAAAATGTATGAAAGATTCTTTTTAATAAATAAATAATTTATTTCATCCAAGTCAGATGAAAAACAAAGCATCCAAATGAGGAAAATTTCAAATGACAAAATGTAATTTTGATCTTTTCCAATCCGTAATATGACACGAGACCTTAATGAAGAATGCACCAGTAAATTAAAATTCGTTGTATATGTAAGTGTGTTTCAATGCGTCTGCTGGATGACGGAGCGGTCGGGCACCTTTTTTCGAACAGACTGTCCTAAGAAGGATATTTTTAAATGTATTTTATGTAAGATCCGATATCAAACTATGCTCTAATGTGACGGCAATCTTGGGAGCGGAATACAGTTATTTAAAGGGAACATCTATGCACTATTTTTATCAAGTACATCGAATGTAAAGAACCTGCATATATTAAAGTTACTGATTTCTCATATTAGATTTGAAAGAAAATTCATAGAAAATGTTTTTAGAGTAATGCAAAAACTAAATGATACATGTGTTGTATAACTTTTTTTCATTTAGGTTTGGTGCGATGCTGCTATACAAGTATTCTATTCTTCTGGTCTTGGTATCGGTGGAATCATAACACTAGCAAGTTATAATAAATTTCACAATAACTGCTACAGGTATCTTTTTGATATAAATATTTCATATATGACCTCCTTAAGATTTCAGGGCCCATGTTATCATTACCGAATGCGAGGGCGTGGGAAGACAGTAAATGATACATTGGAATGTATTTAAATGAACTTACCATATATTTGTAGAGACTTTGTATCTCACGTGCATTTACGCCATATCTTTTCATCTTTTGCTTCTAAACCAGAAGAGATATATAAATTTTCTTTCATTTAAATCAACATTACCCCTTTGTGACCAAGCCTTTTCTGTAAATAATAGTAACAAAATATTACGTTTGTAAAACTAAGGCGTTTGTCCTCATGCAGAACTCCGTTCTAAGCTGAATTAAACATCATTTTTTATCTCTCTCAGTTTTAACATCTTTTTTTATTACAAATCTTCTAAATTAAGCAATGAAGGGATATGGAGTAAATGCACATGAGACAAAATCTCTATAAATACATGGTAAAAAGCAATGGAACAACGCTTTTATTGTTGTTCTAACTGTTGATTTTTATCTTACTAACGAGACATAAGTTATCAAAATGACCATCGTCGGATCTAAATTCATACTGTAATTTCGGTTTTTCTGTTGTTGTATTACAGTAAAAATGTATAATACGTATATACTCCCAATCTAGCTCTAAATACGATGTAAGTGCAAAAGAAGTACAAGACTTCAAAATGGTAAATAATAATACTGACGTTGATCCTATTTTAGAAGTCATATTGAAAGGTCACTCCTTGAAACCACGTGCACTACATCATAACAAATTTTACTTCTTCCAAACATTTAGATTTTATCTCCTCTGAGGTGAGATAAGATGTCGAAATGCGCATATGCAGGAAATAAATTCACAGTAACTTCGGTATTTAGTTATTATTTACTGTTTGTTATGAAACTTTGGTATTTTTTATTTTGCAAAAGAATAACGACTCTTTATTTCGCTTATTGTGCTCGTTGAATGTACTTAGTATTTGATTTCACCTTCTATTTTGATATAATTAATAAAGAGTACTTATTTTTTTCTTGCTTATGAAAGTCACTACTTAGAACACGTGTAAAGCAAAAATTTATTGTTAATTGTGCAACTTGAGTATTTTTGTAATTTATTTTAATCTATTCATAACGTTTGAAGATTTTGTCGCTTCGGATAATTAAGGAAGAGGTTGTCTTGGAAAATTAACAACAAATGTGTCGCCCTTTAATGAACAAACTTTCAACATTAATGACGACATATTGAGGAAGAACGGAAAATGTATCAAGAATGTAGAATAAAACATTGGAAATAGAATGAAAATCTCATTCAACTCACCTAAGAAAAAAACAAATGTAGACTCAAACTTCAATCATTTAAATGCAAACCATAATAACTGAAACAAAAAGAGATATGGAACACTAACCACAAAACCTTGTGGAAAGTATAGAGCAGCATTCAAATTTTAAGATATGTCAACTTATCAAGCTTAGAACAAGTTATAAATATATACTCAAAAGAGATAAGCATGAATGACTAAACGGAAAGGCTTAACACTTAAAGTTTCGAATATAATTGGAAAATATAGGTATGTTGCCTAAAAGGGGACTTCTGACTCTTCATTTCAGCACTTTAATAAAAGTTTAAAATGCTCAATCGAAATCGACCATTTTGCATTTTTTTCTGGCTGTGAAGTATTCTTTGTGTAATGTCATATTTATAATAATTCTGTTAAAGGGATGCTATGATATTACCTGTCCTTGATACCTTTACCAGCCTGTTTGCTGGGTGTTTGGTATTTTCTACATTAGGGTATATGTCTGAAGCTTCTTCAGTTGCCATAGATGACGTAGTAAAACAAGGTAATACTCAGTTAATTAAGAAATATGGTGAACAAAGATATTTGAAAAAGAAACAAAACAACGGCAGTAGAATACCGAAGGAACAAAACACAAAATTACACAAATCAAAGTCCAGAGACAAGGCAAAAGCAAGAACACCAAAAGACGGAAGACCAAAGACACCACATGACCACAAAACACACAAACATTACATATATACAACACAAAAAACTAAGGCACTAACAGTGTGAACTCTCAAAAAACAAGAGTGACATCAGGTGCTCCAGAAGGGTAAGCATGTCCTGCTCTGTGCACAGCACCCTTCACACTGTCAATGGGTCAATCCAGGGTAAAGTCAAAACCGGTACTGTCAAATCCGGGAAGACGCCAATCTAGCTGAAAATGTCAGTTTTTATTTGTGACACTGACATTTCATATCTATCTATGATGTCGTGGTGACGGCCATAGAATTTCTGAAGAGACGAAAGTAACAAAGGCTGAACATATCCCTGACTCAGCAGTTTTTGTGACAGTGCGTTTGCTCTTTCCACAAAGTCACTGTATGTACTGCACGTTCTACAGTAACGAATCAACTGTGAAATATACACTCCATATGCTGGGGATGCAGGTATATTGCTGCAGAGAGAGGGAAAGTTCACAATTGGAAAGTCAAAATCATCACGTTTGTCATATAATCTAGATTTCAGACGTCCATGTTCGTCAATAAATAACAAAAGGTCAAGGTATGAAGCAGAATCGGGTGTATCGGTTGTCTCTTTAATTTCAAGTTCATTGGGGTAGATACGATGTAAATATTCTTTAAATCTTGGGTTATTAAGAGAAAGTACATCGTCTATATATCTGAAGCTGAAATTAAAAGTCTGGGCTAGTTGTTTTTGTTTCTGTTGTATCAGCCCCTGTAAAAACTTCGCTTCATACGAAAAAAGGAAAAGGTCAGCTAAAAGTGGCGCACAATTTGTTCCCATAGGAATCCCTATTGTCTGTTGAAAAACACGGCCTCCACATTCAACAAAAATGTTGTCGATCAAAAATTCAAGCATCTTAATCACGTCATTTTCACTGTATTCCTTGTTTGACTCAGTGTGGTTCTTTACAAAGTATGTTTTATCTTTTGCTATTACCAGATAGGAATACCTGCGTTCTCCGTTTTTGGTACAGAAACATTGATGTATAAGATCGGAATTACTGTTTTAAGTTTATTATGGGGAAGAGTTGTATAAAGGGTAGAAAAATCAAAAGTTTGAATGCTATTGCAGTATGCGAGACGGTTTGAGGAGAGCTGTTCAAGGAGATTGATCAAGCCAAGTGGTTGGAAACCTAAATTTTTTAATACGATAATGTTAGCAATAGCTAACTACAATTTAAATGTATGGATATGTGGTGTATTTTTATGAAAGGATTAGTTTTAAGCTCGGAAACAACTTTTGATATTTTACATAAAGACGGAAATGAGCCAACCATTTCCATACGACATTTTGATGCGATATTCGTATTCGTATATCAAAACAAGCGCCTTTATTTTCACAACTTATCAAAACTTTTCATGGACGTAAAGAAATCGCTTATACATTTCATAAATCGGCAAACGAATACCGAAGTTTCTGCAAATATAATTTGATTGCCATTTCGACAATCTATGTCTCGTCAATACACATCAAGTAACATTTCAAAGACCATAAACTCAAAATTTTGACAATAATCGATAGCAAAAAGGCTTATAGAATGATGACGTTATAAGAGTCAACTCTCAGTTGCCAATTAGCAGTTCTCTTTTTGCCAGTGTTTATATTTTTGATACATAAAATAGTTTTTGTAGTCAATCTTCTTTAGATTTGTAATTCAATTTTAGGACCAGGTATAGCGTTCATGGTATATCCAGAAGCTCTGGCGACCCTGCCGTTTCCACAGATTTGGTCTGTGTTGTTTTTCCTAATGTTATTTACGATTGGATTGAATACTATGGCAAGTGTATATTCCAATGTAGCAATCCGATAAGTTATTTGGATTAAATTGTAGTCGGCTAGTAACGCCTAAAAATTATACAACCAATGCAGGAATAATCTGTAGCAAAACTCAATCGTGACAAATAGCAAACAACGGTAGTAATGGGTCATTTGGAAGCACAATGAGGCAGTAACATACACAAAATCGCGTAGATTTAAATAGTATATTCAATTAAGTTAAATATCTTTAAAATTAAAAGTACTGTAAATTTAGTCTCTGTAGATGGCATTCTTGACACGTTACGTCTCTGCTGTGCAGATCGAATGAAAACGTTTTGAAGAACAAAAACCGAAGCATGTATAAAACCTGATAGAGAGCAAATAACCAAAAGGGTTAAAATTAAATGTCGAAAACCGCTAATGGCAGCTTTTATCATTTATATACAAAGAAAAAGTCATGCAAATAATGAAAAAGTGAATGATAGGAAACATCTACAATGGCTGAAAATTTCGATTACATGCTACAATCTGCCAGGGAAAAGCATGCAAACACAAAGAAGACCAGAGACAAATATAAACAACCATTGGAACTCGTGCAAAACATATACAAATAAGACGTAATACCAGACATTCTTAACAGAAGGGTAAGCATGTTTCCATCGATTTCAAAATAACTACGATTGTAATCTTACATAATAAATGCAAACAAAAAGGAATACGAATGGTTAAGCTATTATATCATGCTAGGTATTTATTTGAAGATAGAGAAAACATAATGAACGATAAAGGGTGTGTATTTATAGTTAAGTATTTTTGCCTTAACAGATTGTTCAAGTACAAGTGATAACGACTGGAATATTTGACAACTTTCCTGGAATCAAACAGAAAGGAAAGACAATTACTAGGCTATTAGTATGCATAGCAGGATGTTTACTGGGGCTTATTTGTGTCACTCAGGTAACATGGTCTTTCATCTCCAGACTTCATTACGAATTTTGTTACGTAATAAACAAAATGTTTGTTTTTGCACACTGCCTATCGCTACGCCATGATCACAGTTTTGCAAATTTATCTTACCATACTGAGGAGACCGTTTAAAATAGCAGCAAAAACGATAAGAGTTCAGATAGAATGGCATGAGAAGTAGCTATATTCATCCATCAAGAATATTGTATAAGAATTCTAAAACAGGGCTAACTTGATTCAAAGAATAAGCACTTCAAGTGAATGAATCAATGAATACAAACAACTGCTGTTTGGTGTTAGCTCGATTTAATTTTGAAACCTGAAAGATTATTATAGAATGTGTTGTCTGTCTCTAGATTCAAGTCTATCTCTATGGCTTAAAATGTGAATTTCCAACATATTCAGGTTAAGTCACACATGATTAAGAGGGTTGTGTGATCACGATAGTAAACAATTCTAGAGTAAATGGCATTACTGAACTGCAATTAAATAGCATTTTCAGGTAATTTCAGAAAAAAATTTAAAAATCTGTTCCTTCACACGCTAACAGACGATGTTATCACCAATTGCTGCTTTCGCAAGTCCATTTTTAGCAAAGTTTTGAGGTGTTTTAATGAATTTCAGGTGTCTCAATGGTATTATTCCGCCTTTTTTGTCTAGTCTAATACTTGTTCAATTAGGTTTTATCCATTACGAAATTTTACAAAATAGTTATTAAAAATGTTAAGAAAGTTCCAAAGTATTTAAAATTTTTATTCCGTATCACTTTTACAATATTTTCAGTATAAAAACGTAAATTTAAACACACGTGCTTACAGAACACAGAATTTATGCAAGGGAGATAATTTGATCAAAAAATTTCACATAGATATCACTAGAGAAATTAACACTTTGCAATTTATGTCTCTTACTACAATGGTGACCCCTAATTTTTATTTTTTCTATATAAACTATATAATGATATCAAAACACATGCAAAGTATGAACCAAATCTATATTAGATTTTTAAAGTTCTCCCCTAATATAGTCACTTTCCCTATCATTTCTTTGTAAAATCCTAAAATTTTTAAATTTCGTTTTTGGGCTAAAATATACGGCGATCCTCAAATTTTATTTTATATTTTGAACAATATTACAATAATGTTTCTACACAGCAACTTCACAAAATTCTTTTATAGGAAAATAATACCCTGCAGACATCTTAATTATCTATAATTAGTCAATAATTCTGCGTTCATATCACTTTGATAGATAAAATGAGAAGATTTATTTTGTGAATTTGATGTAAAATATATCACACCTTAAATAATGCATTTATTTGTCATTTGCTTTGATATTTGATTTTTATTCACAGGGTGGAATGTATACCTTACAGTTAATTGACTTTTATGCAGCAAGCGTTGCTCTTATGTTTTTGTTACTGTTAGAGGTGGTAGTTTTGGCTTGGATTTATGGTAAGAATAAAAGTAATGAAATTGATAACAAGAAATATCTAAAATTTTTGAAAATTTTAATTCAATGCTACAATCTGCCAAGGGACTACACAGGAAAACACAAAAAAGACATTAAGACAAACGTAATACACGACAGGAACTCGGAACAACAAGACCTGGTACCGGCACTAGCAAAGGCCAGTGGTAGGATTAAGCCGGTTTATTGGTACCCAAACTCGCCATTTATCTGTCCCGTTTCCCTATAGTATAACAAACATACGAATAAAACCCAATACAGGTACTCCATAAACACAAAAAGGTATATTTATATGAAGACAGATTATAGCCAAAGCTGCACACTACAATGCGATCGATCCATGACGCAAGTTACACATTTCTAAACACATACTTGAACTTACTATGAGGTAGGAGTGTTTGCTTCTTGTTGAAGGCCCCGTGTGACTTCAAGATGAAGAACAACAATGGAAGCGTTGTGCCAATACTTAATCTTACCATGCATTTATAAGGATTTTGTCCAATGTACATTTTCTCCACATCCTTTTATTTTTTAATATACAAGATGGAATTCCAAGCTAAAGAACACAATTTGAATACATAAACACATCTGCCAATTAAAGAAATTCATAGAACTTATATTATTAGACTGATTTCAGATTTTGTCTTATATGTCTTGTCGCAAAGATACTTACCCACGATTTCACCTCAAACTGATTGTCGTAGAAGTAAACAATAATTGTTAAACAAGTTCTAAGTATTCATATTGACTTAAATATAACAAAGTTACTGTGAATATAGTTTTTGCATAATAAAAACAATTATACGCATTCAGACAACTTATGTATCTTCAGTGCAGATACGATCAAAACATTTGGAAATCTAAAAACGGAAATATGTGTAAACAATTACCAATAATATTTAAATAGAAAAGCCAAAATAAATTAAGGTCAGAATTATGCAATAGGGAGATACTCCTTAGTTTTTTTTACAATTTTTTCTTACATTTAGATATTAAAATGTTTAACTTCTTATTTTTTCATGCTGCTTAAAATGTTAGACTTCTTACTTTTTTCATATTGCTAAATATGTTTGTTGAAGTTCATTGTTGAAGGCTTCATGGTGACTTAAGGATGAAAAACAGCAGTAAAAGCGTTGTTCCATTGCTTGATTTGATCATGTATTTGTAGAGACTTTGTCTCATGTGCAATTACTTAATATCTCTTCATCGATTATCTACTTCACATCAGCTCCAGTGTACAGGGAATACTATGGAAGAATTTCCTACCCTATACGTGGAATTCAAAATCATATAATAAAGGGTTAGTTATTCCGGGATTGGAGAAATAACGCGTTACATACATCGGGAAACGAATACCAAGCAAAACGATGACATGGAACAATCCTGAAATTAAAAAATCTCGAAACATTGAAATTCAGATGAAACAACATGACAAAAACAAAACAAATAAACAAGAACGTCATAAAAATAAAGCATTTTTAGTGCGAACTCCAATAAGAGTTTGGGATCTCAGGTAAACTTTATCTGCTCTCTTTAATTACATGTAATATGTCCAGTGTAATGTTTAGGTCTCTCAACTTAACTCTGACTACTTTGCCTTGATTTAACATTTACACTTAATTATTTGACAAATTATTGGTTACGATCTTAATTTTGGCCGTTCAGCGATGAATGCGTAACACGAGATCGACACAGCCTAAATCTTACATAGGAATACGCCCTTGTTATTATGTATATTGCAGTTTTTACGTGCTATTAGTTTTGAATATTGGAATGCTACATTTCCTTGTATCTCTACGTTGATAGTATTAATCATGCCTGTGTAATTTCAGGAACAGAAAGACTTTACCGTGATATAGAGATGATGATTGGATATCAGCCTAATTTTATCTGGAAGGTGTCATGGAGAATCACATGTCCCGCTATTGTTATAGTAGGTAGAGACATTTACTTGCTTGTAACACATGTTTTCCTGCCATAACTATTCGAAATACGAAAAACATGCGCGTTATAATTACTTATTGATTCATAAAGAAAGAGTAATTATATAATTTACACTTTTTAATTGGCATCAGCATGATTTCGTACATAGCTTCATTTTGTAGCTGAATTTATAGTAATTGGCACCTATTATATCAAGTACGGGTTTTTTCAACGACTATTTTGAAGCACGTGAAATTGCAGTGTTTAAAATATGTTGGTCAAAATTGGATTATATATCATTATAAGCAATTATTTACCAGAAAGTTAATAAAAAAAAGCTAGTTCATATAATAAAAAAATCAGGGGCTACAAAATACAAAAACTGTACAGTTCTCTGATTGAACCACTATTTTACCTGTCATGTCGGTATATAATTGCTGCAAAGCAACTGTCAAGTCTGAATTTAAATATTTTATTCTAAAAAGCAGCTTTCTACATTTGTACTTAAATACGTTTTGTGGAAGGCCACCAAATTTGAACTTTTGTATACAGCATTGCATCAAAACAAAATAGTTACTTATACTACAGAAAGACATTCCTACAACTTATGACTTTTCAGTGCAGTGCAAATCATAATATAAGGATGTCTATAAATCGAAATATTTGTAAAAGCTCAGAATGGAAAGTCATAATCTTTACACGAGAAAGTTACTCCTGGTCAAAAAATTCTTAGATTAAGATGTTGTAATTTTCAAAAAGAAATCGGTTTTAGGCCAGTACCGAAGGTAAATACCTTGCGTAAAAATAGTCAGCCAGTTAAGGCATCGTTCAAGTGGTAGTAAATAAAGATTCAGAATGACTAAATTATCAATTTTGAATCAAGGTTTAGTGGCACACAGTGGCTTGATAGGGAAGGGAATTATAAAATGTTTAGGGTAATGATCTGTGCATACTCTATGGGATCAAATCCATTCCTAGAACTTGTTTTCTTTTACATTTGATAACCTAGCACCTAGGTTGAAACAAAATTTTATTCTAGGACAAAATGATCTCATTTTCATATCTGTACATACGGGACAAAATGACAAGAGCATTTCAGTGCTAAATTGAATTTACCTTTGTTGTATCAGGAAAGGAACCTGTTCATTGGTACACAAAAAAGGAATCCTGATGATTTAAATTAATGATTTCAAGTTGAAAATTACGAAAGGTCTATCAATGTAGTGAACAAAAACCCTTCATTTCGAAACATTATTTTAAAATACTGAGGAATATGGAAAATCATTAGCAGAGGGAGAGAAAAGGATAAGTTGTGAAACACTCTCCGACTAGACATTGTATAAAAAAATTCATTGATTGTAGCTCGAAAGAGGCATCTTGATATCACCATTAGCCCTACTCATATGCATGTCGGAAGATTCCGATTTAGTCAAATATTGTCCTTTCTCCATGGTCATTATGTTATTGTACAAGCTGACAATGCTCATAAAAACATTTGTTATCAATAACTTACAATTGATTGACTACTTAGTGAGAGAGATCGGTATTAATCATTTTTTTTGCAAGCTTACTTAAAAACTATCGACAAAAAATAATCACATAACATTTCATTTCATTTCATTTCATTTAGTATCAATGTAAATGAGGTAAAATATCCTGCCTTGTGTCTACAGGGTCCTAGAATACTTATATAGGCATTTTGCTAAATCTGTCACATGCAAAACAATACTCCATTTTTTGTATTCAATTTTTATTTTATATTTATTGTTTAATTTTTTTTTCTGTTTTTTTTTAATAACATCCTTTATTGAAATCTTCACAATGTCATGTGTTAATCTGAAACATCATGTGCCGATACCTTATCCCGTCTCGTTAACATTAGTAAAACTTCTGTTATATTAGTATTATTAGTTAATATATACAAAATATCAATTATAGTCTATGTACATATCACATTCAAAACTTATCATTTCTTTCATGTTCACAACAATATCAATTTTACATGTAAAAACGGCATTCTTAGCACCTGATAATGCTGGAATGATCGAATTTTGAGAGCAAACAATAGCAATATATTTAGAGACAAATTTTGCGAAAAGCTAGACCGATTTATTGCTCTGTTTGTAAATCCAACACAGAAACAGAGATACAAAAGGGTACGGCACAAAGAAAAAGAACAATTAAGTCACACACACACACACATACAAGGATAAACAACGCGGACCCAATAAAAACCAAGGGTGATATCAGATTAATTCGAAATAAAAGATCATCAGCATCGTGCATGTACCTCGACTTTTCTTTTCATATTGTTAACTTAAGACGTCTGATATTAAAACCTCATCGATTTTCCATTTTATAATTAACTTCCAATTTTTGAACAGGTATATTCAAACACTTCCGGAATTTGTTTACATTTCACAACTAATTCGCTTTTGGTATGCCTGTTGTTTGTGCAGATTGAAATTGCTATTTCAAAATTTATGCATAAAAGATAACTCGCTCCATCGCAGTTTTGACCGTAGCTGTATTTGATATAACTGATTATTGGGATTTCGTTTTGTTTTATGCATTTTAAACATTTTTCGGAATTATGGATTTTCTTTGGGTTCTAGTGCTGCTGATGAGGAATTAATTTCCGAAATGGCAATACAGCTCATTAAAATTAATCGCAGTTAGAGATAACACATGTGTTATGGTCTCATGTTCATTTACTCCATATCCTTTCGTAAAATGTAAAAACCACACTTGTAATTGTCATTCAATTTTTTTACGATTGTCACTGCTGGAACTGTCTTGAACGTACAATGAGGTATCTGCAAAGATCATAGCTGATTGATGACTTCAAGACGAATAATAAAAGCGTTGTCTCACGTGCATTTACTCTGCATCCTTTTATTGTTCTTTTCATATTAGAGTTTGTCTTTACTGTAGTGAGTCCAAATAAAAGACCCCGACCTTGTCATATTTTTCCTTATAGATATGCCGTGTTTTAGTTTTTTGATTCTGTTTTTTTTTCAACTGATAATATAACAAAGTATTAATTCACTCGTTTATGAAAAATTGCATGGTAGGTATAGAATGCACAAAAAATATTTTGAGCTCAATTCTAATATGAGTCTCTTCTTCCGCTTTGGTAACAAAGCTATGTTCTAATTCCAACAATATTTTTTAACACATGCGTATATTTTTTTTACAAAAGGACATTCGTAAAGTACAATTTCACATTTTATTCACTCAATATTCATTTTATTTTGCGTAAATAAAGTTTTTAAATAATGAATCGCCCAAAAATCCACATCAAATAATGACAATAATAGAAATATACAACAGTTACTAAATTTAAGAGTCGGAACTGAAATTGACATAATCGTAACCCAGCAACGAATGTGTTGTTGTTATGAGATCTTATCTAAGTTGCAAATCATGCTCTACGATTTAAATATAATTTTAAAATTTTTAATGTTTATTAAGTTATAAATATGAGTTTTATTCATTTTCTTTCCCTTTTTGGGCTTCAAAAATAACATAAATCAACAGTCATATAAATCAGAAATACAAACAGTTCACACTTATACCCGCTTCGATTTTAAAATATCCGTACTTTATATGTTTTATAACAGATTATTTGTTCTTATTCATAAGCTTATGAGCCACTTATATTAATAAAACCACGAATATAGATTTCTCTATGTCCATTTATGTGTGTTTATATGCGGTTTTCCAGCATATTTCAACTCTTGTGCAAAACCCAATATCGCTCTCTAAGAGCTGCTTCGAATGTTCAAAACTCTTGTTAAATATATTAGAATCAAAATAGATTATTTCAAGCGAGCTCTATGCGAATTAGAACATGGTCAGACCTTATATTTGTCTTCGTTTTATACCTCGCTATCGCTCGGTATAAATTATAGACAAATATAAGGTCTGCCCATGTTCTAATTCGCATAGAGCCCGCTTGCAATAATCTATTTCTTAATCAACATCACATGATTGGCTAAAAATGGATGGTCAATACACAAAAATATTTTGTTCGGCTAAAAGCTGAATTAACATTACATCATTAATAAAAATGGATGTAAATGCGCAACGTTTTATAAGAAAAAAAGTCTTTACCAACAATCCTTTGATTTTTGTAAACAATGTCGATAATTTTAAATAGTTGATAAACAATAATTACAAAGTAACAAAATGTGCCGGTTACAGTGTGATCTTCCCGGTTACCCATTACAAGATAATAATTCTTGTGCTTTTCCAATTTTGTACTTTTTTGTCAAATCATAAAGTTATTGGATAAAGAGAGATAATCAGTAGACAACCAAATGCTAATTCTCGGTAAGATATCTTGATTTGATGTTTAAACTTAGTATCAAAACTAAAGAACAGGAGTAATTCTTAAAAGTGTAAACAATCATATCAAATTTGTGAGTAAGTTTTGAGCACTGAAGTTTTGACACATTTTTCTTAGTTTTACATTAAATGATGTTAATGTCACATTTTTGTTTTGAAATTATAATTAACAATGAAGGGATATGGAGTAAATGCAAGAGACAAAATCTCTACAAATGCATGGTAAAACTAATCAATGAAACAACTCTTTTTTGTTGTTCTTCATTTTGAAGTCACCATGAGGTCTTCAACAATGAGCATTACTCACACCTCATAGCAAGTCCAAGACTGCCCTAGCACCGGTTTGAGCGGAATTCATTGCCTATGGCTGGGCAACGCTACATCCATGTCTTTTTTCCTTTGATCCATTGATGCGGGATCGTCAACAAAAATAAACTTAACTGGCAAAGTGTTCTCAAAATCCCTTTCATCCATTGCCCTACAAAAAGACTAGTAGAAGACGATCACAACATTTAAACAATCACACTCATCGAGCAAATTGTAAGAAAATTTGGCATTATAAAATCATGAGACGTGGGCACAATAAACAGGTGGTCAGAAAAAAAAATTGAATTACAAAAAATTGAAAAGCCAAAATTTGAAAGAATGATAGTGCATTATAATGTCTGATTTAATTATCTCAAATATTTGTTTTATTTCCCTTTGATGATTACTTTTAGCTAAAAAAAAATCTTGACGGACCTAGCAATAAACTTTCAAAATTGTATTGCTGATACTATAGTTGATGCTCTCGCTTTTCAATCTTTTCGTTCTTGATATTAACTTTGTTTTTGCAATATTGCCATATGAGCTTAGTCTTTAAAATTATGCATGTATAAAGTCTTTTCTTCAAAATTACAATGACACCATATCAAGCTTGATAAGATACACTTATGTAATATACCGAGGCGATTTATACATGTATAGCGGCAAAAGTAACTATTTCCTACAAGTCCAGCAGAACATTGAAATACCTATTGGCTTTTTCAGCTTTAGGGACAATAAACATATGAATAAATTTTTACATTTATTGGTACTTATATGTATTTCTATTAATAATTAAATATCTCTTACAGTTTTTATGGATACTTAATATGTGTCAGTATGAACCAGTAAAGTATGGAAAAGAGAGTTATCCCTCTTGGGCTATAGGAGTAGGCTGGGTTATTGCTATAATACCAATACTTATGATTCCTATAGGCATATTTCATTCTATTTTAACGACAGAAGGTGATATAATTCAGGTAATCATATGTTCATAGAGTGATATTTTTGGGGTAAATTTATATGGATATGGTAAATATACATTTGGGCTGTCGATTAGTCTACACATAGTGATAGAATTAGTATTTTAACGGCAGATAATGATGGTGTCCGTCAATTGAGCTCATGTAGACATAACCAATTTTTCATGGTGGTGTCTATTGAATCGGTTATCAGATTCAAATATCGGTATACTACGTTTTCGTGTGCTATACTACTGGGTTTCGGTTTAGGAAACATACCTTTGCCGAACATTTTGTGACATTTGATGTATGAGAAACATCGGTCTGATATCTCCCTGTCTAAGTTAAATGTTGTTATATCTGGAACATTTTGTGACAATTGATGTATGAGAAACATCGGTCTGATATCTCCCTGTCTAAGTTAAATGTTGTTATATCTGGAACATTTTGTGACAATTGGTGTATGAGAAACATCGGTCTGATATCTCCCT
>MJUU01051692.1:0-18818 GCA_002080025.1 Modiolus philippinarum | reverse complement strand
TACGGTGACCCCTAGATGCTTAGTTTTGTGTCGTTTTAACCTGGATATGGGATGTTGTCTCCTTGACATTTACCCCATTTTCTTTCTTTTTCATATTAACAAAAATTAATGCAAATGTAAAATGCTTCTTTGTAAATGGAAACATTCAGACTTTTAAATCCAAGGAGGTTTTTTCCGAGGGCTCTGACCGGGGAAACAACTACTCAAAGGGCTGCAAAATCCGGATGTTTCACGTCCAAAACGGGCCATAATTGTTTTGATGTACTTTGAACATTTTCATGAATTCCACATTAAGAGGTCGTGTTATAGTTTGAATCTGGCAAAGGAGACTGGTATATTCTGCTAGTACTTTTACGGATCCCACCGTGATATCATATCCAAGTTGTTCAGCGGGAAACAATAGTTTTTCCTGTCATGGTGTCATATCGAGGATGTTTGATAAAATATCTGATTAGTTTTAAGTCACATGATTGTTTTCAACCAATCAAGTCTTCTTCATTTAAGAAAATGTGAAAATTGTTGTTATGAACCACCATAGGGTGGTATTTTTTGAAAGCATGAATTACATATATGCTTAATGAAAGAAAATAAAATTGTTTACGACAGTTACACAGTTTGCAGCCTAAGGCGAAGGTGATATAGAGTTCATATTAATAAAATGTTATTACTTTCGTCTGTAAAGCAAGCAAATGATAGTGGTCTGTCATTAAGAAAGATCGAATTTCTCATTCATCATTCAATAATTAAAGATCTAATAGTGCATTGCATTTTCAAATTATAATAGTGGTAAGATGTAAACAGAAGGATATTGTTACTATTATAATAAAGCATCATACGATATATGATATACAAGACATTAAAGACACAGGATCAGATAACTAAATACCGAAGTTACTGGGAATAATATTGATGTAATAAGATTTGAAAGCATTTATATTTCGCGTGGGGGTAATTTTTGCTTATTTTGCATTTGGGAATTTCACGCGAACATGTACCCCACGCGAATTCCTTTCATAACAAACGATCCATGAAAATTACAACCACGCGAAAGGTTCGGGTATGGCACTTCGCGAAATTAACCCCCCGCGAAAATAATCATGTTTACAGTAATATAAAAAGGGGTGTTCCAAACAGTATTATATTTTTCAATAAAAAATGAAAGGATATGGAGTGAATGCACATGAAACAAAGTCCTACAAAAACACGATCAAACCAAGCAATAGAACAATGTTTTATTGTTGTTCTTCATTTTGAAGTCACCATCATTCCTCGCTCACACTAGGGGTAAAATAAAGCGAAATAAATGGTCAACCCGGTAAACTAAACTCTCCTGAAATGTTAAAGTTGAAATTATTTAGGTTATGATGATTAAAGTAATTTTTTTGGAATGGTTGTAAAGTTCTTCTTCTAGAATTAGCTTATCATACTGTTTTCGTTTTCATTGCCATATCATAGAAAATATCATTTGATTATCACTTAATAGTAACTCTGCGTAGGGATGTGTTTCCAGAATAACAAACTGAATAAGAACTGCGTCAAAGATAGTGTATCTTGTATCTGTCCGAACCGAAGGCAAATACTGTTACAAGGTATAAGTCCGTATCGTGGACCATATGCAGTCAGTTAATCAAATGTGGCCCTTAATACAAGGTACTAGACTTTTTTTTATTTTTAATTGTCGGCAAAAAAAAAAAATAATAAAAAATTGAAAAAGTTGGAAATAGACATTAAATTTTAGATTATATACTTTACAAGGCCAACAACAAGGTATTTCTATGTTTAGCGTCAGCGCGCATTTAAAATGTATGATTTTATTATAGGATTTAACACCGTTTTAAAGGAATTTAAATATAAACTGGACCAATTTACTTTCAATCAGTTCGGACTTTTATATATGTTTGGGAGTGACTTAGTCCCGTTTATACCCCAATAAATTCCTTTCAAACGGTGTTTAATCCTTATAATTCTTTTTATTTGATTATAAGTAATTAAATACTTATTTTTATAATGCCATTTACACGTTTTTTGTTCTATTTGATTCTCTTGGCGTATGAATTTATAAGGTGAATTTAAATGTAGTTCGGTCAACGTCGTCTAACGAAAAACTTCAGAAATTGCTACCGGAAGTAAATTCAACCAATCATGTCAGTGTGTTTCCTATTATGCAAATTATATCAGAGTTAAAACAAAACAAACAAATAATGTTTTTCGTTTTTGATATTAAAATCATATTTTAATCGTCGTTTAACAAGACCACAAATATAACTTGCTATTAGAAACTTTTTGACATAGACTAATTTGGGGAAAAAGGAAGCAATGATGAAAACAAAAACCTTCATTGGATTCAAATTAATTCTGAAAACTGACTTTTAATGAACATTGGTAACATCAAAGGATGTTTGTTTGCCTCATAACTTCCCACATTTCGAAAATAAAGTCGACGCCAAACAGAATTAAATGAATTTGGCCCAACTTTATGAGCATAAATGTACTTTTACCTTATTAATGTTAACTGTACTATTACCTTATTAATGTTAACTGTACTATAACTTTAGTAATATCTTATAAACTTATTTATGTTTTTACAATATATTCTATATATTGTTATTCCTATATTTCTCGGGTTACAGGCTCTAATTAAATCAATAAGCTGTGATTTATTAAAATATGAGGTATGACTCTGCTGACGCCATAACCTGGCTGAATTCTTCCGCGGGATTTCAAAAGAGCCATCAGAAACGAGACAACATGATAGTATTGCATTTGACCTGAATGTAGAAATACAGAATACCATGAGATTAAATTAAAAATTTTAATTTTTTGTAAAAAATTGACATGAAATATTTGTAACAAAACCGGACTTTTCATGGAAATTTTGACGGGTGAGACGCATTGAGCAGAGCATACTTATCCCATCTTAGCACCTGATGATAAGTTTTTAAGGGTTCACACTATTAGTGTTTTTTTTTTGTTTTGGGGCGTTCTTGTTCACTTATTTTTTTATTTGTTTTGTCTTTGTCATACTGTCTAAATACAAAAATACCGAAGTTGCATAAATTCGTTATGGATATGAATTGCCGTGTTTGTGGAATTTTTTATTTTAGAATTTTCCCTTCGCCCGTCTTTCTTCTGTATTCTTTTGCGGATGTTTTCTAATGATAAAGTACAATAGCTGCTTTTGCCTATTTTCTATTTTGTTTTTTTTTCTTTTTATCCTTTTCCAGAATTAAATTGTCCTGATTTTTTTTTTTGTTTATTTAAAAATAAGATAACTTAGTCTTCTTTATATTTTAGAGACTGCTTACGAATATTAAACCAAGCACAAGATGGCGACCAGCGATAAGCGAAATAAAAGACAATAAAATTACAGAAGAAATGATTCTTAATAGTGAACCGTTGATGCAGCAGAAAAACGTAGAACCTAAAAACTTAATCGTGTATTCACCAATTTAACATTAAATACAAAAAGTGCAGACGTTAAATTTTATTTGTTTTCAAAGGGAAACAATTTTACCGAATGAGCAAGAATCAGGGAACTGTTTATATTTGTCAAGTGGCTTGAAAGCCTACATTTATTTATGATTGTATATCTAGAGGTATAATACATGATTCTTTACGATAATCATTTACAAATGTGTTTTTATCGGTAAAAAAGATATTACAAAAAAAGTGCTATTAAAGCATACTTCAGCCGATCTCAAGATGAACAAAGATGGGTAAAACTAAACCAGATAAGATGCAGTTCACCAATGGCCGGAAATTGTAGCTACACCATAAATTAAGATATTGTCTCTTTGTAAAGATAATGAGCCTTCTTTTCATTTAACAAGATAAAGTCTTGGGTAAATAAGTTAATTCTTGATCTTACTATGAGGTAAGAGTGTTTGCTCTCTGTAGACTTCAAGAGGAAGAACAACAATTAAAGCATTGATCGATTTGTTTGATCCTACAATGGTGAATGAAAAGATATAGAGTAATTGCATATGAGACAAAGTCTCTTCGAATACATGGTTAAAAAACAAGCAAAGTATTATTTAAAGGAATTTGTACGATATACATTTACTCCATATCCCTTGATTTGTTCATTAGTATTTAGTCAATTCACGATATGTGGTAACAGGCAAAAGTACGCTTGTTAAATTTGTTCAAATATATCATGTTTATGGTGATGTTGTTCTTAAGAATGAAAAGATAATGGTAGTAGAAGTCTCAGGGTTTAAGCACGGTCAATTTATATGTGTAAGATTACAGAAGGAAAAGAAATATTAAGTAAGTTGTACGTGTGTTCTTTCCTGTTTGTAGCAAATATAGCAAATAAAGGCGTTTTAAAATTTAATAGAAGGAGTGTTACTTTGCTTTTTATTTATTTTAGAAACATTTATTTTGTTAATGGAAGCACGAACATACCACAGTTTCATTGACAAACGAATCACTTTCTGGTTTTAAATATAACAATCAATCCTCAGCTCCAAAAATAGTTTATATGTCATAATAAAATAATTTCCATTTAAATATTGTTCTTTATTAGTCGGAGTAGTAGGCAACACAACTTAACCATATGGAGATAAAAGCGAGAAACGTAACTAACGTTTGCGCTCACGTTAAGTTTAAAAGTACGGATCTGTACCTATTCTGAAAAATTTATTTTCTTTTATTTTCATTAAAAAATAACTGTTTTACTCAATTGGTTTTGCAATTACTTTTTTTCATTTAATACAAATTACTTCATCTAATGAGTTACAATTATATTAAAAGTTTATTTGCTCAATTGACTTGAATATGAAGTAATATTTCAAAATTAACATTATTTTGTTGAAATCGTTGAGTGTAAAAAATATTTCATTGCAACCAACTAAATAAACATTTACAAAGCTCGTAAAGGTGTTCAGATAAATGTTTCTCAGTTTGTTCAGACCATTTAAAATTTAGATTAACTATTTGAAGAGCAAAGATAAGTGCTTGGGCAACATTGCATTAGGTGCACTTAATGGCATTTTCGCTACTCGATTTAGATAATAAATTGAAATGTTGTCTTTTGGTCACCAAATCAGGGTTACTGCAATTAACAAATTACAAATGTTGTCGAAATATCTTTTTAGATACTAGTGAATCAAACTTAGTTTTGAACCTGAATTCTTCAAATTTTGTATAGTTAATAAATGAGCAAAGTCTTTATTAGTAAATAGTATTTAACGAAAATTGTTAGATTGCACATAAACATAAATAATAAAAAAAAAGTAAGAACTGTGTTCGCAGAGCGAAACACAAAAATCTACCAAACGAACTCCCATATCCAGCAACACTCCTTTGAAACTCTGGAAAAAATGAATTTCCAATGCCAATCGCAACCATCGTTGTTATTTTGAAATATTATGACCAGTAAATTAACAATGCATGCTAGGCAATTTTTCTGTCAATTTTAATCCAGTTCTGAGAAATTCGAATTTTCCCGCCTTTTCCATTGCCAAGGCAAGGTCGCCATTTTTAAAATTTTAAAACCCAAGAAATCAATTCTACGCATGCTAGGCAAACTTCCTGTCACATTTGATCCAATTCTGAGCACTTCTGAACAGTCGCAATTTTGAAAATTTTTAAACTAAAAACCATTTCTATACATGCTAGGCATCCTTTATCTTAAATTTCATCCAATTCTGAGCACTTTTAATTTTCCTGTCCTTTGTTTGTTTCTATGGCAACGGTCGACATGTTAGAAATTCAAAGTCCAGATGGCACATCTTCTTATTATCCTCTACCATCAGATGAAGTTTCATTAAGTTCCAGTCATTGGTTTTTGAGATAATGCCTTGACAATTTTTGATGCGAAAAGAGAAGGAAACTAGATTTGCAATTGCAAGCAGTAGCTGATGTCGTCTCCGGCAGCCAATTCGATGATTCCATCTTGTTTGCAGCATCAAAATCTACCTAAAAATTAATTGTCGTTGAAATTGGACAAAATTTGAATTTCGACGTATTTTGGCAGCCATCTTGGAAATGGCCGCCATTTTGAATTTTTTTCGTAGCCTGCACTTTTCCTTATGGTGATCTAACTGCCTGCCAAGTCCCATTTGATTACATCAATTCATTCTCTCAAAATAGTCTGGACAAGAATGTTTGGAAGAACAATACTAACTAGATTTGCAATTCAAGCAATAGCTGATGTCGCCCTTGGCATCCAATTCGATGTTCCATCTTGTTCGCAGCGTCAAAATCTACCCAGAAATCAATTTTTGTCGAAATCGGACAAAGTTGAAATTTTGACGTATTTTGGCGGCCATTTTGAACAAAAATCATAGCCTGCACTTCTCGTCATGCTGATCTAACTTCATGCTAAGTTTCGTTTGATTATGTCAGGCCGTGTTCTCATAGTCCGGACAATAATCATTGGAAAAACAATAATAATGAAGATTAATATGAAGAAAATAAGACACAAAATAATAACAATATGTCGTTCAAGAACCAGAACAAAAACAATACATAATAATAATAAAAAGAATAATGAGAATTGAGCAGAAATAACAAGTCTTCGCAAACTTCGTTTGGGAGATAAAAGTGACAACAAAAGTCCGAATCGATCAAAGGAAGAGACCAGTAAGGAAAATCCGTATAACATTCGACTGAATCAGGGGAGACTTAATTAACAGTTACAGTGTAATTTTTTTAATTTCTGAAAGTGTCGATGTAAAAGTGTTATAATAATGTCAATTTTTTTATTACTAAATGTCATTTTGACCACCTGTTTAAAGTTGCAACATATCATGATTTTATTAGGCAGATTTTTATTCCAATTCACTCTTTGGGTTGTAGTTTACATGTTTTGTCTTCTATAAGTCTTTGTCGGACAACGGATAACAGCAGTTGTTAAACACTTTGCCAATTGATTTAAAAATTTTATGTTTCTCGCATCAATGAGTACATCAAACAATGAATTCCTCTCAATTTGGTGTTTAATGTCGTCTTTTACCAATAATGAGACATGCGGACAGGTCAAAGTGAAAGGCCTTAAGATGACTTCAAGATGAAGATGAACAATAAAAGAGTTGTCGCGTTGTATAATTGCTTGGTTTAACTATATGCATGTATTTGTAGATAGTCTCACTTCCATTTACTCCATATCTTTTTCATATTTTTTTACATTTTGATTTATACCATTAATCAAAGACTTTTCTTCTCTTAATATTTAGACCGCGGAGTAAAATGTTGACATGTCATTTCTTGGTAAGGGCCATTTAAAATAAAATAACATTAACAAAAAGGTTATGGTTAAGTCATTCATACAAATTAGTTCTTTTTATTATATCTATGTAACCACAGAATGAATTTTGCCAACGCTACAGACAGTAGTATGTAAAAGATTGCCACATTGTGCAAATGAAGAGGTTCAGAGAAAAAATAATATATCAATCGATTACTTTCTTGTTTGTGTATTCAGCAACTTTTTCAACATAACTTTTGGCTTTTCTATTTAGATCTTACTGGTTACTTGTTCTCTTTCTGTTTTACACTTATTGGGTTTATTCCATTCCAAATGTTTTGATTTTATCTGCACTGAAGAGACATAAGTTGTCGAAATACGCATATGCAGAAACAAAATTCACAGTAACTCCGGCATGTTGTTATTTACTTTTTTCCAAATAAATTCTAGATGTAAACCTATTCCATGATGTGATCAAACGAAATTATTTTTTACGATTTTATTTGAAACTTGCAATATCGAAATTTTGAAATTTTGATATAAACTGAACAGTAACTTTCTCGTGTATAGCTCTCTTCCTCGTCTGATGTCGACATTCAATATTGATTATATTTGTTTTACTGTCTTATGATCTTTGTTTTTCCATAAGTGTTGACCGAAGTGAACAAGTTTTCGTAATGACCATCTGCAGAAAATAAATTTACAGTAATTTCGCTATATTTATATAGTAATGTTGGGGTGTATATTGACTTTGCAAAAATAGTAGCCAGGGTGATGGACAATAGTGCACGACCCGAAGGGGAGTGTACTATTGTCTATCATCCTGGCTACTAATTTCCATTGTCAATGTAAAACACGGCATTAATATTATTTTTATACTGACTGTTGGCTATTTTAAGAAGTTACATAGGCAAATAGTTCTTTTTTGTTTAAAATGTTTCACAGTATGAAAAGTTAACAAACATGCTGTCGAAATAAAAAAAAAACAAATCTTTAATAGCGCTGTAGCAGACGACACTCTTTTCTTTTCCGTAAATTCAAACGATTATACATCAATTTCACAGGTGATCACGCGGATAAGTACCACCCACTTGTCGGACAGATCGAAACTCTGCCTCCCGCACGTGATAATTGATGATGATTGACGTAGAAATCAATAGCCCTCACAACAGCAGTGCTTATTATTAAAATAGTGCAGTCAACACTACACGGATTTCTTTTTAAAACTAAGCCAAAATAAAACTGTTTTACTATAAAAGAACTTTCTAACAGTGGCTTAATAAATATATATATCACGGGTTAATCAGTAAATTTGGTGACCAAATGAGTCAACTGAGCTATCACATTATTTTGGACATTGCTAGATATTTTTCATGCATGTATATTTTTCTTATATACAATAACTATAGGCAAATTGTAACACAATTGAGATTTCAGTAGGTCAAAATTAGAATAAATTAAATCTTATGTGTATATACTACTCAACAAAAGAAACGATACACAGATTTTAACAAAAATAATATGTTACTTTCTAGCAGCAAAACCATAACAAAATGTATTTTTTTCTTAAAAAGTTAACATTATGCCCCTGATTTCTCTTACAATTTCTGAACCATTTCCGGTCATGGTCAAGGTCATAATCCGGAATTTCTGTTTGCAGGCGTTAAAAATGAGTATGTTAAATTTTCTTTTTCCCAAACCATCACATTTTCGAACCGGCTGAAGTCAAATCTCTGTTACTATGTCGACCATAATTCTGTTGCTATGATTTCCTCGAGCCTATTTTCCGTTTTCAACTACCGATCTCATAACGATAAAACTCGTGTTATGCGATCTTGTAAAAAATTGCCACATGGTGCAAATGATGATGTTCAGAGAAAAAACAATATATTATTCTCCTCCTTTCTTGTTTGTTTATTCAGCAGATTTTTCAACATAACTTTTGGCTTTTCTATTTAGATCTTATTGGTTATTTGTTTTTATCAGTTTTACACGTACATGTATTTGGGCTTATGGACTTCCAAATGTTTTGCTTTAACATACGTTGTCGAAAAACGCATCTGCAGAAAAAAAAAATTCACAGTTACTTCAGTATTTTGGTATTTCCTTTCTGTCAAACAAATTCTAGATGTAAACCTATTCCATGATGTGATCAAACGAAATCATTTTTTTACGATTTTATTGAAACTTGCAATATCGAAATTTTGATAAAAACTGAATAGTAACTTTCTTGTGTATAGCTCTTTTCCTTGTCTGATGTCGACTTTCAATATTGATTATATTTGTTCTACTATCTTATGATCTTTGTATTTCCATAAGTGTTGACTGAAGTGAACAAGTTTTCGTAATGACCATCTGCAGTAACTTAATTTACAGTAACTTCGCTATATTTATATAGTAATGTTTGGGTGTATATTGACTTTGCAAAAATAGTAGCCAGGGTGATGGACAATAGTGCACGACCCGAAGGCTACTATTCCATTGTCAATGTAAAACACAGCATTAATATTATTTTTATACTGACCGTTGACTATTTTAAGAAATTACATTGGCAAATAGTTCTTTTGTTAAAAATGTTTCACAGCATGAAAAGTTAACAAACATGCTGTCGAAATAAAAGTCGGACAGATCAAAACTCTGCCCCCGCACGTGATAAGACGTAGAAATCAATAGCCTTCACAACAGCAGGGCTTATTATCAAAATAGTGCAATCAACACTACACGCGGATTTCTTTAAAAAGACTACGCCAAAATAAACTTTTTTACTATAGAAGAAATTTCTTACAGGGGTTTATATCACGGTTCAATCATTAATTTGATTCGCTTGTTACTCCAATTTTACTCTATGCTAGTGAAGTTGGAATGATAATATTGAAAAAGTCCACCTGCAATTTTTAAGGAGAATTCTTAAAGTTAGGACAACTACACCAAGTTATCTTGTGTATGGTGAAGTGGGGCGTTTTCCTCTGTCAATCAATATAAAATGTCGCATGTTGTCATATTGGAACAGTCTTCAGAATTCTGATAAACTTTCTTCAAAGTTTTGTAAAATTTTATATGATATGAATGCAGCTGGTGCTCAAAATCACCAATGGATACAGTCAATTAAGTCTATTTTTGATGAGATTGGAATGAGCTTTATTTTCAATGAAAACATACATGTAAGTCCGAAATGGCTAAAATTACTTGCAACTCAGATCTTGAGAGATCAATTTATCCAGAAGAGGAATGCAGAACTAGCTCACACTTCAAGGGGTCAATTTTATCTCAAGTTCAAAAATGAGTTTATTTTGGAACCATATTTACTACGGTTAAAGCCTCAGCATAGAGTCATATTTACAAAATAACGATTGTCGAATTTAAAATTGCCTATTGAGACAGGTCGATGGTCTAATATACCTCGAGATAACCAATATGTACTAAGTGTTTACGAAACGAAGTTGGTAATGAATATCATTATTTATTCAAGTGTGAGTGTACTGAAATAGTTCAACTCAGAAATAGGTTTATTCCTTTATATTACATAAATTTCCCAAGTGAAGTGAAAATGTCAGGATTATTGAAATTTTGCCATACTGAATTACTCACAAAGTTATGTTTTTTTCTTAAGAAAATTATCGTATTGTTGTAAACACTGTTCTCTCTCTATCCCCATGTTTTGTAATACATTATGTTTATATTTTTCTTTATTCTTGTGTTATATATGATATGTAAAAGAATCACATGTTGTACGTTATGTTAACAATGAAGGGATATGTAGTAAATGCAAATGAGACAAAATCTCTACAAATACATGGTAAAACACAGCAATGGAACAACGCTTTTATTGTTGTTCTTCATCTTGAAGTCACCTTGAGGCCTGAGTTTATGAATAAAATCTTGAAATCTTGAATAAAATCTTGAAATCTTGGCATTTTGGACATTGCTAGATATTTTTCATGCATGTATATGCTTCTTATATACAATAACTATAGGAAAATTGTAATATAATTGAAATTTCAGTAGGTCAAAATTAGAATAAATTAAATCATATGTGTATATATATATCTATTAATTTTATCTGTTGAATTGTTGGAACAGGAACATTACTAAAATCTGTCAAAAGATAATTTTCCGATTATTTTTTCATTAATTTATCATTATTTTCAACAAAACTTGTTATTGACTGTTGTGAGGTGATTTGTAAATTATTACTAAAGTGTAAATTCCTTCAAGTACTTTCGAATTCAGTACAGATATATTTCATACTCATTAATCTGTTTCAATATAGAATTTTAGATAATAGTTTCTTAAATAATTGATTGCGATTGATCAAATGAATGTATTAACACGGTTCATAATACATTTTTTCGAAAACTCAAAATTACTATACCCTAATATCTAAAGTTGTCGTGAATCATTAATCACGGATCGCTTTAAATTTATAAATCTTCGCAAAGTTCATTAAATTCATTTTTCTTTCTGTATATATTTTATTTTTCTAATTATTTTTTTTTCATTTTTTATCTGTAATAGAAGGCATATTAATACAATGAAAATAAAGCATTCAAATGAAAGGATATTCAATAAATACACATGATTTGAATTTCCTACAAATGGAACAATGTTCTGTTATTGTTCTCCATTTTGAAGTCACCATAAGACCTTAGCAAATATACATTAAGCATATTTAAAATAAAAATTGTTTAGATATGAACAGAATAAAACAAAAAACGACAAGTATATTAAGTATTTATGTTGGCTCACTCGTCACATTTTTAAATTTGTGTCAGATTTTGGAACTGATCTGTTTTTCTCCAGTTCAATGGCATAAAGAATTTTGCACACATACCCCCACTTTTTATTCCGAAAAAAATCTTCTATAGATTAAATGAAGACACTTGACAAGTTTTCATAAAACTCTTGATATAACTTCCCAGCCTTTAGACAAAAATAGTCCTAATATTAAACTAAGGGAAAACCAAAGAAATACATTTCCTGCCAAAGTTTTAATGTCCTTTAACTTCATTAAACGGACCTGTTTATTTCTTTTACTATTTAATTAGTCTACATTGTTTCGTCATCAATTAAAATAGGTTTCAAAAATTCTTGATATAAATAATATCAGTAGTTGAAAGTGAACTTACTTCCTCGAACAAAACGTTGTGCCTTTCCTTTTTGAAGATTGGTCCCTTTTCTTTTTGAAGGCTGATGTCATGAAGTTAGAAGTCTGTACTGTGTTTAATTCGTATGCTTATTATACTATAGGGAAATAGGATAGAGAAAAGGGGGGATATTGTCACCCATAAACCAGCTTACATCTATCGCTGCTGTCCCAAGTTCCTATCGTTGTTTATATTGTCTTTTGTCCATATATTTTTTTCTTGTGCAGTTCTTTCGTACATTATGGTATGTAACTGTGTTTGTTCAGCCATTGTACGAGTTTCCTGTTAAACTTTTTATTTTACTTTGGTATATCTATCGTCATGTTATGGAATGGTGTGAGCTGAGCTGTAAATTATTATTAAAGTATAGATGCCTTCAAGTGATTTCAATTTTTCAAATTCAGTTCAACGAACTGTAGTACATTGATATTCCATGTATGATCATTAATCTGTAGTTATACAAATTTTAGCTATTATTTTCTTGAATAATTAATGTCCACGAAATAAATGCTTTTAGCAGAATTTGCGTTCTATTTTTGACTATGTAATAACGGATATAATATTTTAATTTTAATTGCTTTTTAAGCAAAAACACAAACCAAACGCACTCTTTTAATGCCAAGTATTCAGAATTATCTGTCATCAAAATTGAACGATGCGTTTTACTGTTATTATAAACTCGACAGCCTTTAAATTACTTAGACTTTACTCCGTGAATTGGACTCGGGTATGTCGTTTTTTGCCGGAATTTGCATCGTATTTCGATACTTTGGGTATTTCTTTCAATTTTTTTTAATTTTGATTTTGAATGTCCATATTATTTGACCCATATGCTGCTGATGAGAGGTTGCTCCTTTAAACACTGCACAGCATAAAAATCGAATTGATATATTTGTATTTTAAGGTAGATGGGTAGTCCAAAATTTTTTTTCATAGATTTTCTTTATTTTCTCAGGAAAGTTTCCTTATTATATTAGCATTGAAATAAAAAAAAATAAAAAAGGGGGGTCGCCGTGCTTGTTTTTAGAATAACTGATATCAAAATAATCAAATATTTCTAATGAATATATAGGGAAAAACAGGTATATTGTTGATTTCTTTAAAACTATTCCATAGATTTTTTTCTTCTTTATTCATGTGTTAGCCCTTTGAACATACTTTCAAAAAATATAAAGAAAAATGGGTGTCACCGACTTTGTTTTCCATAAAATTTATAAAATGTGAATTTTCATAGTGATATCTATGTAAAATATTTTTATCAGATTATCTCCCTTTTTCAAATATCATGTTCCAACTTATTTAATTATCAAGTTACCATGCCTCGTCTTATTAGATAAAGACATGTAAATTCAACTCCATGTAGGTCCTTTGCATATTGTATTATGAATATAATATTGATTGATTTATTACAAATAAAAATATTTGCATATTTAAAAAGCAGATAATACCACAACAACATAAATAACGAATTCAAAATGGCGGAAGACTACCGATCTACCTTAAATGCACATTAATTGAAACGTAATTATCAATAAATGAATATGAAGAACGTCACAAGGGGGTATTGAAAATGATAGAATAACAAAATAAATCGTATCCCTCAATACGAACAGTAAAACATATAGTAACAGACAGTAAAAAGTGAAGGAAAGTCGAGAGAGTCGTAAACGATCTGCAGATGTGGTGGGAATTCACGAGTTTCACGTCCAACTAAACCTCTTTGCTCTAATTCTTATTTAACACACAATAACAACTAATTCAGAATCAAAATATCAGTTCATGTCAATCGTCTTAGCTCAAAATGCTTTATCGTAAAAAAAATAATTAAAATATCCAGCCCCTTATACTGTCCACGACTTATAGTAATAAAATATTATTGAACGGGTTTGTTCTCGAATCGTTACAAATTTAACAGATTTCGGCAGCCTAGGATTTTTTTTTCGACGTCACATATATTGTGATATTTTAATGCTTCTGATGTTAGCTTATTGCTCGTAACCTTGCTATCGTGTATCATAACGAATTTTACATTTTATTATACAACATCACAATATTTGAAATAATGAAAAAGTTTTGCATTCTTTGGTATAGGCTAAGAATTGGGCATAACTAAAAAGACACAAAAAATCAGATTATTACATTCCGCCATCATGAACCTTGTTTACCCTTTCGTTTGGTTGTTATTTTTGATATGTTACTTAACACATCCGGTCTGTAGTCATTAATAGTCACAATTACCTCATTTATCAAACATTATCGACATATCATCTAAAAGGATGAAGCAATTTAATTTCCGTTTACTAAGAAATAGCCAATGTGTTATTGACTATTGCGTTCCATCCAATTGTTAGATATCATTTTACAGTGCTTAAATTATCGACAATTGGTTAAATTAGCGACAAAGGTTAGGTATTTGCTAATATACGGGAAATGACCTTTTAATTAATTCATTATTTCTGTAAATTGGAGATAATGCTGAATAACTTTAATTAAATTCATCTATTATTTTTTCTTTTCTTATACATGAAAAGGAATCCTGTCGTTGACTTTTTTATTCCATTAAGAAATCGCCAAGAGAATAATTTGAATGTTTATGATATCAGATTTAATCAGAAGTCAATACCGGAAACACTCAACTATTTGTAAATTATTAAATGACAAAATAGGATTCGGTTCTAACTTCAAACATGTGCAAGCATTATTTTTTTAATTTGTAATCTGCATTAACATGTAAAAAATAAAAAAAGTGGTGACTGTAGGAAACGAACGCGATCCCTAGTCACCACTCGGACTTATAAAACAGTTGCTGTAGACTCTGCGTTAGATTTTTTTCTTCGAAACATCTGCACTGAAAAGGCATCAGTTGTCGAAATGGCCATATGCAGAAAGTAAATTTAGAGTAATGTCGGTATTTTGTATTTATCACCAATGGGTCGATATATCTGTTGGTGGGCTGTTAGCCCTCGATGGTAGTGCTGTACTTCGGTGTTGGCCGGAAAACCGATTTCACTTGGAAACAAGTTACAATAACTAAAGAAATTTTCTTTAAAAATAAATAGCTACTCCCTCATGCTTTTGTCCTAGGTCGATTTTGCTCATTTTTTGTGTATCAGCTATTATATGTGTATCTTTCGATTTCTGGATTTCCAACGTTTTCATTATGTCTGCACTGAAGAGACATAATTTATAAAATGGCCATATGCAGAAAAAAATACAGCAACATCGGTATTTTGTTATTTATTAAACCTTGTTATTTATAATTACTATATTCATAGAAAGACCTCAAATTTAAACATTTGGGTGGTAAAAATAAAAGATAATGAATGGGTCAAATTCAAAAGTGAAATTTGGCTGTTTGACTTTATGGTTATTCAACAAAATTTAATTCAAAATTTTCTGAAATTAAATCGTCCAAAATATTTGTTTTGAACTAAGTATGGAGAAAAGGTATACACTCATTTTGCAGGCCTGATGGTGGCTTTAAGATGAATAACTGCAATAAAAGCGTTGTTCCATTTTCTTAACCTTACTGTGTATTAGTAATTAAAGTTTTTGTCCCATGTTGATTTATCATATTCTTTCATTTGTTCAATTACGATAAAGTTTGTCTCTCTCTGTGAAAAATTTTCCCCGTGCTTGGGATTTCTTTTTTTAATTAAAACCCCGCTTAAGCAAGCAGTTTATAGTGATCACGATGTTCTTCCGTCCGTCGGTCCGTTCGCCTATCCGTTCGTTCGTTCGCCCGTCCGCCATAGGGGTACACACTTTGTAGCGACAGCTCCTGCTAGACTACATGGTAAAATTCACTGAAATTTTCACAGAATGTTAAGTGCATATTGCCATTGTTAATCACTTATTTAAAAATGATAAGATTTGATTTTTTATTTCTTGAACATTTCATTTCTGGAATCAAATGGGGGGAGGGGGGGGGTATATATCTGTGAGCTTTGCTCAGTTTTCTAGTTCCGTCAGCTATGATGTACTTGTTTGAGTGGGAATTTCTCACAGTATTGCTTTTTCGAAATTTATCGTTTTACTTTCTTATTTTCTAAACATTATCCTATTATTCTGACCCTCTGTGTATATTATTTCCATATCTTTGCAATTTATTTGCCAAGTTGTTTGGCTACCCTGACAATGTATTTGTAGAGATTTTGTCCTATGTTCATTTTATCAGATATATTTTTATTTGCTTTGATTGAATTTGGAAAGTATTTCTGCTAATAGAAATCAAAGCAATAATTGGTCTTTGAGCGGTCGACATCACCATCATGTGAACCGCTTTGGGATATCTGTTCCCAGATGACAACAGATCTTTGCCTTTAAAGCTTAATTGTTGTTTCCTAAACCGGATTTGACACTTTCAACACGGCGGGTGTCTTATAAGAAGTAAGAGATGCTTACTCTACCGGTGCACCTGGTCTCACCTATGGTTTTTATTTGGTCCGTGTTGTGTGTGTGTGTGTGTCATCATTTTTCTTTTCTGTGCCTTACTCATGTTGTGTCTCTGTTTCTTTGTTGTTTCCGATGTTGCCATTGACCTCGGATTATTCGTTTTGGATTGACGGTTCGGTTCTCAATCACCTTAAACTAGTTCTAATTGGTTAGTTTGAAAGAACAGTTTCAGCAAATTTACCAAATTCAATAACTATTTTGCAATCAAATTTTTGCAAATGTTTGCTCGAACTTTAACAAAATAAATCCTTCAAATGTCATTGTTAAATTCCTTTGCGAATTAATAAAATTTACCAAAATTGAAATCGGTGAATTTCAAAATTCAACAAAGTGCAATATATTTATTTGAATTATTTATTTGATTTAGTTTTTTTTTGCGCACGGTTTCATATTCGAAAATAAGAATTAAAATTGAATAGATAAATGAAAAAAATAATAACTGGCCTTTAAGAATAAATGAAAAAAAATAATAACTGGTCTGTTAGAATAAATTTTGGTGGCGACTGTAGGAAAGTAACGTGATCCCTAGTCACCACTCTGACTTATGAAACAGCTGCTGTAGACTCTGCGTTAGATTTTTTTCTTCGAAACATCTGCACTGAAAAGGCATCAGTTGTCGAAATGGCCATATGCAGAAAGTAAATTTAGAGTAATGTCGGTATTTTGTATTTATCACCACTGGGTCGATATATCTGTTGGTGGGCTGTAAGCCCTCGATGGTAGTGCTGTACTTCGGTGTTGGCCGGAAAACCGATTTCACTTGGAAACAAGTTACAATAACTAAAGAAATTTTCCTTAAAAATAAATAGCTTCTCCCTCATGCTTTTGTCCTAGGTCGATTTTGCTCATTTTTTGTGTATCAGCTATTATATGTGTATCTTTCGATTTCTGGATTTCCAACGTTTTCATTATGTCTGCACTGAAGAGACATAATTTATAAAATGGCCATATGCAGAAAAAAATACAGCAACATCGGTATTTTGTTATTTATTAAACCTTGTTATTTATAATTACTATATTCATAGAAAGACCTCAAATTTAAACATTTGGGTGGTAAAAATAAAAGATAATGAATGGGTCAAATTCAAAAGCGAAATTTGGCTGTTTGACTTTATGGTTATTCAACAAAATTTAATTCAAAATTTTCTGAAATTGAATCGTCCAAAATATTTGTTTTGAACTAAGTATGGAGAAAAGGTATACACGCATTTTGCAGGCCTGATGGTGGCTTTAAGATGAATAACTGCAATAAAAGCGTTGTTCCATTTTCTTAACCTTACTGTGTATTAGTAAATTAAAGTTTTTGTCCCATGTTGATTTATCATATTCTTTCATTTGTTCAATTACGATAAAGTTTGTCTCTCTCTGTGAAAAATGTTCCCCGTGCTTGTGATTCCTTTTTTAAATTAAAACCCAGCTTTAGCAAGCGGTTTATGGTGATTACGATGTTCTTCCGTCCGTCGGTCCGTTCGTCTATCCCTTCGTTCGTTCGCCCGTCCGCCATAGGGGTACACACTTTGTGACGACAGCTCCTCCTAGACTACATGGTGAAATTCACTGAAATTTTCACAGAATGTTAAGTGCATATTACAATTGTTAATCATTTATTTAAAAAAATGATAAGATTTGATTTTTTTTTATTTCCTGAATATTTCATTTCTGGAATCAAATGGGGGAGCGGGTATATATCTGTGAGCTTTGCTCAGTTTTCTAGTTCCGTCAGCTATGATGTACTTGTTTGAGTGAGAAATTCTCACAGTATTGCCTTTTCGAAATTTATCGTTTTACTTTCTTATTTTCTAAACATTATCCTATTATTCTGACCCTCTGTGTATATTATTATTTCCATATATTTGCAATTTATTTGCCAAGTTGTTCGGCTACCCTGACAATGTATTTGTAGAGATTTTGTCCTATGTACATTTTATCAGATATATATTTATTTGCTTTGATTGAATTTGGAAAGTATTTCTGCTAGTTAGAAATCAAAGCAATAATTGGTCTTTGAGCGGTCGACATCACCATCA
>MJUU01051689.1:67828-87747 GCA_002080025.1 Modiolus philippinarum | reverse complement strand
AATCAACACATTTTATTTGCAATTCTCCAATAAAAATATGTATATTCCTCTGGTAACACCTATAATAACTCCATCAAACTTACTGCAAAATACTATTGTATACCACATTCCTCCCTGTGTTGAAGACCGTACGGTGACCCCTAGATGCTTTGTTTTGGGTCGTTTTAACCTGGATATGGGATGTTGTCTCCTTGACATTTACCCCATTTCCTTTCTTTTTCACATTGTCATCATAGGAGTATCAAGGTAAACCCTTTCAAGCATTACAAATTGGTATGCAAAAGTAATTTACAGGACTTTGATTATTTGATATACAGACAAAGAACAAGAGTTTGGAAGAATTTGTTAGAGTTGTTACTACAGAAATATACATAGAATAACAAATGTAAACTGTGGTCCAGGAAATCTGCCATAACAAAATATTTTATTTATCAATGTTGCCAACTTTCATACACATATGGACTGCTGTATAACACTCAGAGCTGTTCCATTAAGACATACATGGTACCCTAGGAAGGCACTTTTCTGACAATAAACCCACCCATGGAAGTTTTTTAAAACTTTTTCTATATTTTTCATTTAAATTGTCCGAGTTAAGATAACCACCAATAATTAATAAGTAAAAGTGCCCCTCCAAACCTGGTATCTTTAACTGAAACAGCCCTTACATAAAACAGTATTTATATAATATCAATTATTAAAATGTAAAATGAACATATGAAATAAATATATAAAAATGTATGAAAAATATATACAACTTGTCTTTTTTTATAAAAATAAACTTATGAATTTATCACTAACAATGAAATAATGATATGAAATATACATCAAATGTATTTCTAAATATAAAAATTAAGAAATATGATATGTCTGAAAAATTTAAATTGCTATAAAAACATGTATCACATCACAAATTTTATTCACAGAATAATTTTTATGCAGATCTAAAAAATATATCTAAAAGTCTCTTCACTATAATTGTAGTTCTTGACAAGGAAGCAATATTCTTACACCGATTTAGAAGTGATTCACTGAGCTGGCACTGTGATATATATATAACTACAAAAACTGGGACCAAAGCTCACTAATATATACCCTGCGCTCCACATTTGATTCCAGAAGTAAAAAAATCAACAATAAAAAAAAAGATCAAGTCGAACCAATTTTTCAATAGCTGTTGCACAATGGCAATATCCATTGAATATTCTGTGAAAGTTTCATTGAATTTCACCAAGTAGTCTAGGAGGAGTTGTCGCCACCAATTGTGTACCCCTTTTGAAGAAGTAATTACGAACAAACGGACCGATGTTCAAACACCATGATCACTATATACCGCCTGCTGAAGCATGGTGTAGAAAAACTTCAGTTGCAGAACTACAAATAATGTGAAAAAAGTTAGATTGTTCAACATTACTTAAGGACACTTTATTAAACTAATAAAAATATTTGCAAAATCTAAATTTTTCAATATATATAAATATATTAAAACTTTTACCCGATAAGAACACAACAAGATTGATTTTAACATTCATTTCGTAATATGAGCACCTGTTACTTAATTTGAAAACAAATAACAATATAATTTCCATGTACAATATACTGTAGTAAGTGTAAATAAAAGAGTACATAAAAGTTTACTAAATATCAGTGCAAAAAATTACCAAAAAAACTGTTACCTCACCATTCAGAAGCAATAGTAAAATTAGCTTTCAATGCAGGTAATGTTAAAACAAGCTTCAGCAGAAAGTGTTAGAGATACTGTCCATACCACTGATATGGAATGACGGGAATGAGTTAAACAGTATATCCCCTTGGCTTATAAACAGGGTAATATTTGTAACAAATATACTACATAAACAATAACAAACAATTCAACAATATATATTGCATTGAAATAAATGCTGTCTATAGTTAAGCAGTATATACTGGCACATATTAATTTAAACATTAACATAAATGTAATTAACACATAGTAATTAATATTAACTTTTCTTGTTAACATAAGTCTCCCCATTCCAAATCCTGTCATTTAGGATCCTTGGAGACATAAGGGATTTTATATGTGAGAATAACTAATATTTTTTAGAGTTTGTCCAAATAAACATTGATTGAAAGGATATGGATTAAACATACATGAGACACAGTCTTCTAATCTCAAGTTATTTGGCAGTTCTATTTTTAACAAACCAAATACGGGAGTTTACAGCCAAATGCGGGAGGACAAATTTCAGGGCTTGAAAACGGGAGACTCCCGCAGGATCCAGGAGCTATCACATATATGATTCTTTTTTTTTAAATCCTATCTTTCTATAAATTAGCACCATAAATACCGTATTTTACGGCTTAAAAGTCGATAGGGCATATAGGTCGAAGGGCCCATTTTTTGGGAACATTTTGGATCCGTTCTCAGAAAGGTCGAGGGCGCCGTATAGGTCGACAGCCGACGATTTCTTGAAAGTAAGTATTGGTAAGTATAAGCTCTATCCACTGTTTAAATTGTTAATAATATACAATACAAAAAAATAGTTCTAATGACATTTGAACTGGCACAGTATTTTAGAGGAGAAAACAAAATTTCAATTTTTGAAATTATATATTTTTGGGGGGTTCCTTATTTCTTATAAACAAACATACAGTCAAACCTGCATTGTGAGACCACTCAGGGGAGAATACAAAAGATCTTATTGCAAAATATACCTGGAAAATATTTTTGTGATTGTTGTTCCCCGATGAGTTAAATGATTAAATCATTTACTGCTAAACGTACAGTAGAACTTTGATGGCTTAAACTGCAGTAACTCGAACACCATGGATAGCTCGAACCATTTTTGTGGTCCCTTTGTTCAAGTTTAAACATAGTTCAACCTCGATATTTCGAACAACCCTCTGGCTAGAACTGTTTTCATCAGTCCCCTGGGTGTTCCAGCCATCAAGGTCCACTGTATATTCTTTTTGAACTTTCCTTTTAAAGCTTTGTTTGAACACTTTCTTTTAAATATGAAAGAGCTCTAAAGATTAATGAAATTTATTTTTACTGACCTTTCCCAAGTAGAAATTTTTGGAAATAAATCGTTAACAAATCGCAAACAAATTGCATTCAAATTGTATATTTGTAATTTAGTGACACTATTTCTTTACAATTCATTTAATGAATCGAAAAGAAATCGAAATACGCTAAATATGGTTTTTCGATTCGATTACAATTCATTTCTAAAAACCGATTTGCTTGCGATTTATAAAGACCTTTCTTCGATTTGTTAACAATTTATCTAACTTTGTTTGCATTCATGTTTACAATATTCTTCATTTTTGATTTCATTACAATTTTTTTAAAATGTTGAAGTATTTGGCGGATGCTCACTGGCATACTTCTTGCATAAGGATTCAAAAGTGGAGCCAGAAATTTTTGTGTGCATGATAGTACTTTATAAAAATGCACTGACAATTGGAAAATTAAATTAGAAAATGTAAGTTGTGGACATGCAGATTGTGAGTAATCAATTACAATATTTAGTTTTTAATGTGAAATATATACATATATAGTTCAAATTAAATTTTGATAAATGCATGTATCTTTTTGAACTCAATTATATTATGTTTTGGGGTAATTAAAACAAGCTCATTTATGGGTAGATTAAAAACTAGGTAAGCAACATTGTAGGTAAAGATGAAGATTTTATTTAATAATTATTAGTCCTTGATTGAATTTTATTTCATGTGTACACAATTGTGTAAATATAGTGTGAGTTGCAACATACATAACACTAAATGAATTGACCACTCTTCCTCTGTTTTCTTACTTTGACAATTGACATTGGTGATCCAATGGTAAAGGCTTTTATTCATATTATGCAGAAATTCTGCTTGAAAATACATGTGGTGTACATAATACACATACATTTCTATCTCTGTGTGTAACTTAATGTTTGCGATTTGGTTACAATTCATGGAAATGGATTTCGATTTGGTTGCGATTTATTATTTCGATTGTTAACAATTTGAAAACAATTTGCTTGCGATTAATTAAAACGATTTGCTTGCAATTCATTAAATGTGATTCGATTACGATTTATTAAATGCGATTTGTTAGCTCATTTGCATGCGAATTTACATCGCATTCAAATCGTGAACAAATTACAGATTTGTTCTCGATTTATTTCTGCGATTTATTTAGTGGATTTTTTACTTGGGTTATTACATTTCATAAATATGTTCAATAACTCCTCAGGTGTAGTCTTCATTTTAATTTGTTTATGCCCAAATTAATAAACCACATGGTCATAATGCTCACGATGAAAATTTTAAAGAGGACAAAAGAAATCCATTGATATTGATAATCTATATAGAAATACCAAAAAATTGAAATATTTTTAAAGTTAAGCAAACCTTTAATCAAACACAGATTAAAACTAAATAATTTTACATACCTAAAATCACCTTACGGTTTGCAGAATGTACAAAACATTGTCAGCTTAATCAGCGTTTCTTTTCTTAATTTTGACAATCAGTTGCAGTAACAGGTTCAAATGGTCGCAAGAAAGGATCAAAGTGGTTGTTTGGGAGTATATTTTGGTGGTTGTTGGTAGGGTTTTCACATGCTGTGTTAGCGGTAGGCCAAAATTTCCTTTAGCCAAAGTGGCTAATTGAAGCAAATTATAATTAGCCACACTGAAGTTTCATTCGCCACAGAAAAAAAGAACATTTTTGTTTTAAAAAATGCAAAAAATTAAATTATTTCAAAGTATTTCCACAACATTGTAGGGATGCTGTCAATTTCGTCAATTCTAGTCATGCATTCAAATTATTTGTGAGAGGAAGCCTACTAAAGTTGTAAAAACTGATTTCAATAGCAAAAAGGTTGATTGAGCTAATGGACTGATTCTTCAGTTCACCTGTGCTGGCCAGGCCCAGAGTGAATAGGTCCGGCAGGGCTCGCTCTAGGGTTCAATTGATTCGTGAAGTGGCAAAGTCACTTTGATGATAAGAATCATGCTCTCCTGTAACATATACATTTGAACACACTCGGGATTGAATTTTCACTGGTTTAAAACTTTTATTCTTTTATTATTTTATTATTGCAGGAAGTCATCGCTGAGTTTTCATGTCCGCCATGAATCAGGTAAACAAAAGTACGATAATAAAAAGAAAGAAAGACGGAAACGGACATGAAAAACCGGAACTGTACTACTTCAACGTTATCTATTCCAGAAAATGGATGCCGAAATACCCGTCATTGGTTTCAATTTAAGTTTTATTTTCATCTTCTGATCTGGTCACAAGAACGTTTTTTGGAAGGAAGTTTTCTGTTCTTATCATGATATCTCCGAGTACCGTATATTGATTTTTCTCATTCGCCAAAGTGGCGATTAGACCGTTTTTTTTAATCGCCACATGGAACAATCATTCGCCCCTGGCGAGTGTGGCGACCTTTAGCGCTAACACAGACATGGTCCTTGAATGAAGTTATATATAATAAAAGTTGTCAGAGGAATAAAAGTGGTCGTTTACAACAGGTGGTAATTTAGTCATGGTGGTTGTTTGGACAGGTTTGACTGTATATTTACCACATTTATATATGGTCTAGGCAATCCTAAATCAAGTGTAATGGATTAAATCAAACAACAGGGGGAGAGGGGACATATAATACAAATGTATTCAACAGACAACATAATTACCAAAAAAACAATAACAAATTAATTTACTTTTAATCAGTATTGATTGACAATTCACTACCAGAGACAGTTTATAATTCACTGCACCATGTCTACATTATACCAATGTAATAATTCAATCAAAATTGTAAATTCCAAATTACATTTTCACCCTTTATTTAATAATTTTTCTTTATTGAGATTTATGCCTTTTTGACAGTCATAGGGTTTTGTCATCATTGATTTAAATCATCATCTTTGACAACACTTATATTGTTTAACCAAAGACATGTTATTATATGTCTCTGCTTTAACAATGTGTATAGTTTATCAAATGACATTGCATATTACATTATTATCATCAATGACATTGTCTTCACTTGACACTGTACATCTATTGATGTCATTGCCTACACTGTATATAAGTGTAATTTGTCCTAACACTCCCTGTCTGTTTATGGGGGACAACCTATTTCATCTTCCCCCGTTATACAGTCAGATATCCCATCACATCTTTCTGTCAGTTTTATACACAGTCCACTGTTACATTTAAATTGGTCAGAAGCACAACCTAAAAACATAAATATAATGTGTACCATAATAGCAAAATTAATGCAAATCAAATGCAATTACTATTAAAAAGAAAAATCTACCAATCAAATAGATATTAAATGTGTAACCTCTAACAAATAGTTTGCAGCTCAATAACTTCTGTTGAACTTGATTTCATTTACATGTACCGGTATATAAACAAATAAAGGGATATGGAGTAAATGTATATGGTAAAAAATCCCTATAAATACATGGTAAGATTAAGCAAATGGAACAACGCTTTTATTGTTGTTCTTCATCTTGAAGTCACCATGAGACCTTCAACAAAAAGCAAACACTTTTACCTCATAGTAAGTTCAAGATGGCCCCTATGTTTATGAATTTATTTCTTTAACTAACTTGCTATGGAAACAAGAGGCTCTCAAGAGCCTGTATCGCTCACCTGGACCATGGCTGACATAGATAAAAGGCATTTCAAATAGGAAAAACAAAACATAAAATTTAGTAGAATACTTTTTTTTTCCCTTAAATTACAGTATTCTTGTTTGGTTTCCATGGCAACCCAAAGATCTACCATCCATTACAACCCATAACAGAACACTATTAAAAAAAAATTTGGACAGGGGTTCCCCTTATAATCAAGGTAATACATATTGCTGAAATTAAAACATTTAGACCACAATTCAAATAAAAATTAAAAAATTTGGGCAGAGGTTCCCCTTAAAATCAATAAGGCCAATGTAAAAACTATGTTCCAGATGGTGGCCATCTTGGATGAGGTACAGACCTGCCAGATACATTTTTTGATGGGACCACCTAAGCACCATTGTGAGACCATTGTGGCTTAGTTTGATTATAAATGGACTAGTAGTTTCTGAGAAGAGGATCTTTGAATGTATATTCCATAGGGTCCAATGTTAAAACTATGTTCCTGCTGGTGTCCATCTTGGATGAGGTATGGACCTGCCAGATACCTTTTTAGGAAGGGACCATGTAAGGGCCATTGTGACTAAGTTTGGTTATAATTGGACTGGTAGTTTCTGAGAAGATCTTTGAATGTCTTTTCCATAGGGTCCAATGTCAAAACTATGTTCCACTGGCAGCCATCTTGGATGAGGTACAGACCTGCCGGATACCTTTTTTTGGAAGGGACCATCTAAGGACCATTGTGACTATGTTTGGTTATAATTGGACGAGGAGTTTCTGAGAAGAAGATCTTTGAGGGTCCACTGTTTAAACTATGTTCCCCGCTGGCGGCCATCTTGGATTAGGTACGGACCTGCCGGATACCTTTTTAAAAGGGACCATCTAAGGACCATTGAGACTAAGTTTGGTTATAATTGGACTGGTAGTCTATGAGAAAAAGATCTTTGAATGCCTTTTCCATAGAGTCCAATATGAAAACTATGTTCCCCGCTGGAGGCCATCTTGGTTTAGGTACGGACCTGCCGGATACCTTTTTTGGAAGGGACCATCTAAGGACCATTGTGACTAAGTTTGGTTATAATTGGACAGGTAGTCTCTGAGAAGAAGATCTTTGAATGCCTTTTCCATAGAGTCCAATGTGAAAACTATGTTCCCTGCTGGCCGCCATCTTGGTTTAGGTACAGACCTGTCGGATACCTTTTTCAGAAGGGACCATCTAAGGACTATTGTGACTAAATTTGGTTATAATTGGACCGGTAGTTTCTGAGAAGAAGATCTTTGAATGCCTTTTCCATAGGGTCCATTGTAAAAACTATGTTCCCCGCTGGCGGCCATCTTGGATTAGGTACAGACCTGCCGGATACATTTTTTAAAGGGGACCACCCAAGGACTATTGTTACCAAGTTTGGTTCCAATTGGCCCAGTGGTTTCAGAGGAGAAGATCTTGAAAAGTTTACGACAGACGGATGCACAGACGACGGACGACGGATGCAAAGTGATGGCAAAAGCTCACACTGGCATAGCCAGGTGAGCTAAAAATTAATACACTAAGAAAATTATAATTATGGCTGTAAGACCATTCTTTTAAAGCATACATAAACATGACACCTTGTGAAAACTCCAACAGATTATGTATGTTGGTAAAAAGAGCTTTAAATGATAGTTCCAGATATCATAAATCTATACTTTTTAACTGGAAAGCAACAAAGTGACTTAAGAGTTATTGAAACCAAAAAGATCTGAAAGATGTCAATTGAACCCTTGACAAGGACAAGACTATTAACGTTCACTTAAACGAGCTGCATGCTTCTGATCAAATATATAGTTCTTGAGTTGTTTTTAAAATCTGTTTTTCTGAGTTGAATAGTGATGGTGTTGCTATATAAAATTGATAATAACATACAGTATATAAATATTCATAGTTATTTACTTCCCTGTCTCTATCAAGAAATTCAGTTCACATGTCACACATTTATTTGTCAAAAATAGCTTGGGTAGAGGAAAACAATGATTCGGATTTCCCTACCAGTATTTGTTTACTTATCAGTGTTGCCTATTTATAACAAATGGATTAGATATACATATTAAAATCATCCCTAAGGCTTTCAATTTTTTCATGTACTAGAGAATAACCTATATAAATTGTGCATTCTGTTTGCGTTATAGGATCAGTTTTCTAATTTCCCAATAAAACATACACAAATTATTTCTTTTCTATTCAGCAGTTCTTTGGATGACTACAAACTTTTGTTGCATTTAGATTTTCAGGGTTCTCTAGTTTCAGCTCCAATGGAGCTTTGATATTACTACTATAGATTGTTACCCAGATATTAAAATGCCTATTTTGGGTACTAATTATTGAAGCAGCCATTTATGTGGGCTTTCAGATAATGCCAAATGGTAATTAATATGAAAATTTTGAAACAACAACATACCTGTACCTGTAGTAGTAGAGGGCGCTGCAGTAGATGTTACAGTATATAATGGTACATCTGAAATTATATTTGAAAAAAAAATATTCAAAACTTGAGTATAAAAGTCAAATTTAATGTACCTTTGCTGGTCAATAAAAAAATTAGACTGGCTGTTAATTTTGAAAATTACTTAAATCAAGACATTATTGCATTCAGATGTTGATTGTATGAAAAACAGAAACGGTAAATATCAATTCCGAAATATCAAGTTCAATACCTGCAACTTGGTGATTCAGGAACAAATACACACCAAAATGTTCTAATGGGTCAGGAGCTTCCTTTGTTTGTTTGAAAAATTTATTTTTAATACAATAAAAAATTATTCAACACAACAGTCATCCAGTCTGGTACTGGGGCAGTAATTTCAATCTTCATGCATACATCTCAAAAGTGATTTATTAAGAGTGATTTCAGTGAGAAATAAAGAGAAGGGTAAGATTTCAATTGCCCAATAGGGTCTGTAAGTCTCGTCATGTGACACCAAGAAATCACGATAGAATTCAAATTTGATAACGTTTCCCGCCAAAATATGATGCGGGATTATGACGTCCTTATTGTTTGCTTGAAACAATATATTTTTCTGTTGAAAATGCAACTTCCAGGTACAGATTATGTACCCGGAAGTCCCAAAATTGGACAAGACTTAGACCCAATACTAGGCAAACTTTTTAAACTCAGAAGTCTAACACATACTTGTTTTGCAATATAAAAAAAATTTTTTTTGCTCTTACATACATTTTTAATATCAAAACTGTATTTGAATACTGATGATTTATTACTCTTTTCTGAAAACAAATGCACATGACTGTACATTAATGTGGTCTAACATTGGTACTTAATTGGGACATACAATTTAAACAAGTGTGTCATAGTTCATTATGCCACTGTGGACAGAAAGACAAAGAAAAAGGATGAAATAATATGACGCTGACTTTTCATTGCTGAATCATAAATGTCACATATATTGCTAAGAAAAAAATTAAATACATACCATCTGGACAAGGCTCATCTTTAAGACCGATATCATCTATAGCTATGTCTGCTTCCTGTATAGAATTAGGATGTCTATTGGCTATGAAAACGAGAGAAAAATTTTGATTGGCTGGTAAATCAAAACATGCATATGTCCACACATCTCCTGTATTTGTGTCATTAAACCAGACTACTTTTTCTGAGTCAGACATTTCTTCCTTCAGTGCTACTTCAAGTCCACCAGACTTGGTAAAGAAATCCTTATAATACAAGTGGTAGTAAAAGGTCATACTTTGATTGACCTTTGTTGTAAAATAAACAGACTCCATTCTGGCCTTGTCACCACGGTCACCATAATTCCCCTCAACATACATGTAATACCCTGTAATATAAGTTTTTTTTTCATAAAATCTAAGGTATAGCATATTTCACCTTAGAAAACATGAGCAGAGAGACAAATATATATTTAACATTGATGATGCAATTTGATTTGTAGGCTCAAATCTGCATAATTCAAATTGAGTAACCAGGTTATATGGACAGTGCATTTCTCCCCCAGTATCTAACTTCTGATCAGATGATATAAAAAATACCTTAAGGAACATTCCACTATCCAAAAAATTATCCATTAGAATTATGGTGTGCCTACACATATGCATACTACAGTAGACCCCATGAAATCGAATATCGGATAAAGGAATATATCAGCAAATCGAATATGATTTCAAAACACCAAACCATTTCCCATAGTCATAGTCTTAATTTTATGCGCCTAATTGGATATCGGATAAGAGAATATATCGCCTATTTGAACAAAAAATATGCGGCTTGTGCTTATCAGAGTCATTGAAATCGAATATTCTAATTACAGGTAACTACAGGTAAACATTCGCGCGGAAGTGTCAACAGTTTGCGAAGCCATAAATCTGCCAGGAAATCAATAAATATTACCTAATTAATAAAAAATAAAACATATATAGTGTTCATTTCTTTTGTTTTTGTATATTCATAAGTTTTAATAGTGAGAATTTTGTTTTGGTTTGTGTATTTCTGTCTAGGCAGCGAGATCGTGAAGTCAGAGGTGATTTGCATATTGTTGTATGTCTGTACAAAGAAAACCAATTACATACTGTATTTAATAAAAGAATAAAATATGATTTGAATTCCTTTCTATTGCTTTTATATTTAATTAATTTTTTTTGGACGCAAATCATTTGATTTGTCAATGGTTTTGTGTATTTCTCGTGTAAAACAGAGCAAGGGAGATAAATGTCGACCAGAAGTCATTTGCATAATTTGCATATTTGTTTGAAGTTTGAAGTTCCTGTGAGACAATGTACAGCGGTTATAAAACATAATTTATTACAAGAAGTCAATCCTAGGTCCATGGATCATGGTGTATTTCTATAAAAAGTCTCCAAATTGTGTAATTGAGAAGATTCTACAAAGATCGATCGCTGACCTACCAGCCGCCATTTTGTTTAAAAACTGGCTTTACCCTAAGTTATTTTAGCACATGTTGAAAATTGTAACTACACGATCCAATAAAGGGATGATCACACACTGATGAGAGGAAATAAAAAACACAAAACAGAGGTTTATTCAGATGCATAAATAGTTTTATTTATTTTTGAATACATTGTTTAATTTCCAACAGTCAGCTGGCAATACACAGTTTGACCCGATTACGATGGTGACGTAATCTGTCAAATTTACAATGATTCTACAATGAAAACAATAGATTTTTAACTACAAAATGTCTAAAAATGAGGTTCTAGGATACAAAGTTTCTACATGGTGACATGCCCATCAATATTTCAACCTCTTCTTGCCAACAGGAAGGTTCGCGAACCTCATTAGAGATGTCATAAAATCTAATTTACATATGCAAATTAGCATTTTTGGTTGGCAAAGTCGTAGTAAGACCACTTTATAACAATGTAAAAGAATTTTTTATCTTTTGTCATTTTTTTATTATTGGTCCAATTTTGGATCTGTAAAATGCATAGTAAACTTTAGGATTTTCATATTTTTTTCTGCCGATTTACTTTTAAAAAATTTTATGCAGAAAAAAATGTATGCAGTTCTAAAAAGTGTCAAAATTGCCGAATTTTATATACTTTACAAAAACGCTAATTATAAAGATATTGAAAATACATTCATTTAAAAAAATAACACCCTGCAAAAGTGTAAATATTCAAGAATTTCAATCAAAAAGAATTATCAAGATACCTCAATTAACAATTTCGTACGAGTGAATTGAAAATGACATTTTTATGACCCTTATTAATTAACACAATTTCTTGCCGACCAAATTTACCTTTTCAAGTCTGTGACGTCACGGTGAACCTTCCTACAGAATGAATCCCCATTGCCGAAAATTGGGTTTACCAGACAATCGAATACTCCGCAAATAGAAAATTTTTTTCAGACAATTCTTGTATACGATTGGGCGGAGTCTACTGTATTTAACTTACTTTCTTATCAATTCAACAATGAGTAAATTAAAATTTCTCAAGACAATACTCCTAAGAAGAGAACTGAACAAGTTTAATTATTTTCATAAATAAAACAAGATTGCTACGCATAGCTATGCCCCCCGCCGCTGCATTAAAGTCGATAAAGTCCCATAACTCATCTAAAATTTTGCAAATCAAAATGGCGGCAGGATATGATCAACTGCATTAGGTGGAAAACAGCCAAGCAAAATTTCAGCAAAATCCCTTAAATGAATTTTGAGGAGATGTGTCCACAAAGTCTTCCTATGTTGTAGTATGCATTAAGTCGATAAAGTCCCATAACTCCCGATAAATTTGTCCAATCAAAATGGCAGCATAATATGATCAAGTACATATGGTGGCAAATGTTCAAACAAAATTTCAGCATAATCCGTTCAGTGGTTTCCGAGGAGTTGTGCCCACAAAGTGTTCCTAAGCTGTAGCATGCATTAAATCGATAAAGTCCCAAAACTTTGACAAATCAAAATGGCAATGCCATATGATGTTGTACATATGGTGACTATCAATCCTGTAAAATTAGAATGAATTCTGACTAGCAGTTTCTGATCTCCACAAAATTTGCCATTGGATAACAATGTGGAAATAATCAAAGTCCCATAACTCCAACAAAATTTGACGAATCAAAAAGGCGATGCGATATGATCTAGTACTAATGGTGAATAACAATCCTGTAAAATTTGAATGAATTCTGACCAGCGGTTTCTGAGGAGTTGCGCCCACAAAAAACGTGACACACGGACGCAGACCATTACCATGTCCCTCCATCGCATTGCAGCAGGGGACAATTAGAGGTATTGTGACAAAGCCATAAAAAGGATAATAATGAATGAAGTTATGAAACCAATATGGAGTAAATGTACATGTGACAATATCCCTTTTTCTGAGAGGTCTTAAGTTGAACTATCTCCAATCCTTCTAAATTTCACACAGCAATCATATTACCCCATGAACATCTGCAGGTTATGTACCACAACTGTATACTGTGGAAGTACTATTATTTATTGGGATCCAATTTTCATGGATTTCATGGTTTGCTAAAACCATGAAATTAAGTTCCCAATGAAAGGCATTCTTTACCAAGAGTTTTCAAGCATAGAATTCGAAACCATGAATTCAAGTACCAATGAAATAGTGAAATTTAGGAAACCACTAAAAATTGATGTCAACCAATAAAAGTACTTCCACAGTATATTTCATCCATATCAAATGAGCCATTCAAGAGGACATGTGCTGACAAGCAGAGCTGTTTACTCCTCATGACTTTTGTTGAGGATTGTGAATAATCTATACATATTCAATGTTGATCTACAGGGAGTATGTTTACTTGAAGATCCTTTGAAAAAATATCAACAATCTCTACATATATAGAGCTCTGTGAAAAGGTACATAAGTAGGTTGGACAGAGAACAGACAGGATGTTTCCTAAATAAGAAGTTATATACCTGTTCCTGTGGTTTTTTGTGTTGTATGGTCAGTTTTAGGTCCTGTGTAGACAGATGGTGTTTTACCAGTTATATGGGTCCATTTGTATTCAAGTGGATCAGTACCATTTGTTATGATATTGTAGCCACAAAGGTAGGGAGTCTCAAACATACAGGATACATTATTTAGAGTTTCTGAAAAAGAACCAATATATGTTTTAAAATAAAAGTTTACATGATCACACAGCAAGTAAACATTCTACATATAAAGAAAGAATCTTATCAGATCCTCCTGCGAAATTTTCATAAAAATCAAAATTTCCAAGAGAAAGTATTGAAAAAAAAGTTCTTAAGCAATAATACTTGATTTCTGTATTTTAACATTCGAATATTCAGACATAAATTTTTTTCAGTAAATGACCATCTTTATTTCATGATGACCAAAACTATTAGCATGGTGAAATTATATCATAAAATCTAAATGTGAAATGAGAAGACAGCAAAGTCTGACACATCATTCAAAGAAAGCCCCTATTGAAGTTTATGAAATTTTTAGATTAAAAGTTTATTGTACATGTATGCCAGATTTTTTATTTTGGTTATATTTATCTTGGGTTTTGGAAGAAAATCCCCCCTCAACAGACTCTCCATTTCAATGTATCAATACATACCACAATCAGTTTCATCTGATCCATCCAGACACTGCGTTATTAAATCACATTTCTGATCAGAGGGAATGCAACGACCATTATTACAACGAAACTCTGAATCGGTACAGTCTGCAATATACATAATTGAAACAGTTAAATACAAAGGAAAGCAAATAGAAAAATCTTTACAAAAATGTTTAAATCCTTGCAATCTACTGTATCCATGTAAAGTCAGGCCATCCTGATCTTCTCTCATTATTCCCATTGTTAGACATGTACTAAATATCTGTTTTGTGTTATAGCTGTCTTATCTGGCACATTTTAATTATAAATGTGTACTACTGAAGAACAATGACCTGTTTTTCCCTTTTCTTCTTTATTTATTTCTGGCCAAATCTTATAACTGTTGAAATATTTTGTTATTTTTCATTCAAATGTTTGAAATGGAACATGAACATTACAACATATGAAACAGGAACATACATGAAAGGAGAATAAGTCCATTGCCAATTTTGAAGCTACTTAAGATGTATCGGGTATTTTGATCTCTATAACAGCTTTTACATATTTCAATTTGTAGTTTCTAAACCTTTCAAGCTTTATATGAGGTAGATACATAAATGTTCTAAATGGCCATAGCAAACCTCTGACACTTTTTAGCCCGCTTACATACTAAATACATACTTATGAATTCATTTTTTTCAAACCATAGCCAACAAAATCTTTTTTTTTTCAAAAATTGTTATATACAGTGGAACCTGTCTAATCCGACACCTGAGTATTCCGAAATCCTGTCAAATCCGATGTAATTTTTGGATCCCAAAGTCAGCTTTTTAAGTAATCTTAACCTGAGTATTCCGACCTCCTGTGAAATCCGACATATTTTTGTGGTCCCGTGCTGTGTCGGATTAGACAGGTTCCACTGTAGTATTTAATAAAAAAAAAAAAACTCAATTTCTCCACACTTACCACAATTAAGTTCATCAGACTCATCAGAACACTGAAGTCTTCTATCACATCTCTCTGCTGGAGAATAACAGTAATTCTCATTGTTGCATTTCATCCACGTGTCACCACAAACTGAAAATAAAAATGTACATAATATACACAATTATTACTCATTGTAACATGAAAACTCTTGTAATTTAGATTATGTTAATGATTATTTATGTCATATTCTATTTATATTTATATTATATTTTATATTTATATTTCATATATGAACTAGAGGCTCAGAGACTGAGCCTGTGTCGCTCACCTGACAAAATGCTGAATAGCAGGGTTTTCAATGTTCTACATGGTGGCCATGTTTTTTGTCAAATTGAAATGAAATGAGCAATCTTTGTAAAGGACCTTCCACATCTCATTCCTGTAATTTGCTTCAGTGTTTTCAGAGGAGTTGATGAAAATGATGTTTTTCCCATTGGGTCCAATGTTAAATATAAGTTCCATGCTGGCGGCTATGAAGTTTGGGGAATCGGTATGCAATGAGCAATCTTTGTTAAGGACCTTCCATATGTCATTTCTGTAAAGTTTGGTTGTATTTGCTTGAGTGGTTTTAGAGGAAATGATGAAAATGATGTCTTTCCCATAGGGTCCAAAGTTCTGCACTGGCAGCCATGTTTTTTGTCAGATCGGAAAGATTTTTAAGAAATGAGCAATCTTTGTAAAATACCTTCCATACATCATACCTGTAAAGTTTGGTTAAATTTGCTTCAGTGGTTACAGAGGAGTTGATGAAAAAGGTGTTTTTCCCATAGGGTCCAATGTTAAATATAAGTTTTGCGCTGAAGGCCATGTTTTTTGTCAGAACGGTACAAAATAAGCAATCTTTGTTAAGGACCTTCCATACATCATCCCTGTAAAGTTTGGTTGAATTTGCTTCAGTGGTTTCAGAGGAGTTGACAAAAATGATGTTTTTCCCATAGGGTCCAATGTTAAATGTAAGTTCAGTGATGGCGGCCATGTTTTTTGTCGGATCCGAACAAAATGAGAAATCTTTGTTAAGGACCTTCCATACATCATTCCTGTAAAGTTTGGTTGAATTTGCTTCAGTGGTTTCAGAGGAGTTGATGAAAATGTGAAAAGTTAACAGACGGATGGACGACAGATGGCAGACGACGGACGCCAAGTGATGGCAATAGCTCACACTGACCCTGTGGGTCAGGTGGGCTAATAATATGATAGGTATATTTTGGTCCTAAACCAAAAAAACAATGTTATTTAATATATTCTATCACACTTTGATGTTTTTCAGGAAAGAAGTCTTTTCATTTATACGCATATTCCAAGTAGACCAGTCTTTCATAATGTTCTTTGTAAAGGACCTTCCATACATCATTCCTGTAAAGTTTGGTTGAATTTGCTTTAGTGGTTTCAGAGGAGAAGATGAAAATGTGAAAAGTTAATGTATGGACGACGGACCCTTTGGGTCAGGTGAGCTAAAAACAGACACCAAACTCATTTTCCAGCAGAGGCTTTTGAAAATAGCCAGAATTTGATCCTTTTAATATAGCATATATATGATGAAAAATATTTTTTATGATTGTAATGGTAGATTTTGATGAAAATGTAGGAAAAGTTGCATCAAAGTACCGTATTTTTTGGGCTAAAGGTCGATGGGGACGATAGGTCGAATTGCTCTTTTTCGTGCAAAAATTTGTTTCTGTTCTTAGATAGGTCGATTGGCACATAGGTCGAAGGACGATCGGCGGTCACCAAGCGTAAGTATTGGTAAGTATAAGCATTTTTCCATTGTTTATGATAATTATCTTTCTTTACTTATTGTAATAAAAATATAAATTTCTTGATGTTTGTTGTTTTATTACTCTATGGCTTTGTACCTGTTTAATTTTGTTATCATTGTCTGATTAAATGTATTGTGACAAGTGGTCATAAACAGATGTCAATTTGGGAAATCCAGCTAAGTTGTTAAAACAATACCCAAGCCTGCCACTGATCTTCCTCAATTATATTTAATTAATCGTTTGAAGTTTTTACCTGTCACGTTTGTAGTTTGCCGACAACGAATTGTTTGATTGCTATTGAAGACCCATTTGACTATGTTATGATATTTCAGTTACAAAATTAATAAACAGCTACTACAATTTCATCAATTTTGTTGGTTCACGGCTATGAAAGTAAAATTTTATTCCGTTTGCTATGTCCCACGCCGCCATTTTGATCATTACTTACTACGCATGTGTCGTATTACAGGTAAAAGTGAAGGCGGTAAATATCAAGATCGATATTCACCTAATAAATATAATAACTCAAATGAATAATGAAATACAACCATATTTGCAAACAGTTTTCATGTCCAAACTGTTTATAACCCCTAGAACATTTTTTTAGTATTATACAAAAGATCGATAATCCCGGATTTGTATCAGGTGTTACCGGTTACGATTCCATTATTAACGTATTAACCCAAACTTCCCATTCAAAATGTAGGTCAATAAAAAAGACAAAATACACGAAAAAAATCTTTATTAACACTGTTTCGATAATATAAAAACAAAATAAAACACCAGGTTAGTATCTTCAACCTACGAATGGCACCTACAACAAAAAAGAAAATTGTCAATCAATTTATCACTCAAAAAGAAAAAATATCAACCTTTAGTCCGAAAAATGTGGTAATCTCTATTAAAATCTGAAATATAAACAGGGGTCATCGATCATGTTTTTAAAGAAATCATAAAAATATCTTTCCCTTATTATTTGTTAATAAATTATCTCCCCTTAATAAAATAATAATTTTCCAAGAAAAAAGCAAATATCTATTTTATTTTTTATTCTTTTTTTTATGGTTTTTGTCAATCTATTCTTTTACCTTATTCCATTTTGCAACCATGGATAATTACAGATCTTCTAGAAAATCTATTGGTGTTTTATAAATTTTGATAAATTGAACACCCTAATAATTCAAAATATTTTAATTATCAAACAGTCCTTTTTGGCGTTTCATCAGCCACAGTTTGACTACAATTTTTACCTTTCAAGTGAAAATATACACTTACCATAGTGTGGACATACACCATTATTTATAGCGAAATCATCAAGTGCTAGGTGAGGTTTATAGAGGCTATGTATAGCTGGTGTTTCTCGGATCACTGTAAATTTAATGACAGCCTCGCCTAGAGGTGGGAGCTGTAGCTGGGCCTTAGTCCAGTCTGCTGTGGTCCTATTCCTAACTGTCAATAAGCTTTGCATTGTATCATTGGAAATTATGTCCACCTAAAAGATGTAAGAAATGTACAATGGACCGATCTAAAATCCTGATCTCAAAGTCAATTCCAAAACAATTTGATTGTAACAGTAAACATTCTCATACCATAACTTCAGTAATAGAATTGGATAAATACAACAGTCGTGACTATGAATGAACTGTTACTTAAACCAACATCTGTTTCAACAAAATCTTGTCCCATCGCCTAACTACTTATATGGTGACCTTTAAAGTACAATATTTCACTAATTTACAAGAAAGATATATATCCAGTCTCTAATTGCCAGTTAGCAAATTTATAAATTTTTGGATTAGAGAACATGTTTATTTTAGTGTAATAAAAAAAATTATTATATCTAGCAATTGCTTTTAAACTGTGCACATCTTTTTTTATATAGCTCATCTTTTCAGAAATTTCAATCTATATTTAATTGCAGTGAAGTAAATTCTTTCTTTTACATATTACATTTACAAGTCATATACATGTAGTTATGTATGCTAGCTTTATATTAAAAGCACTATTGATCTTCCTCCAAAAATTTTGTGTTGGCAAATAAAATTATGAGCATTATATTGCGGTTTTACTCCACATACAGCTTTACTAAAATAAACAGCTGCGCCAAGTCGCATGATACACCCTTCGTCACCCCTTCAAAACTTTAAGTGATTTAGGTAAAGGATTCTCAATTAAGAAGCACCTAAAACTGCCTAATTGAGCTTGATATCTCTTTAACAAATCAATCTGCAAAGTTTTAAGTAAGCTGATCAAAGTACTTACATGTAAGAGTGCGACATGTAAAAAATTGCCTTAAATTTGACATATAAAGTCCTATAACTCTTTCAAGAAAAATCAAAATTTCGCAAAAAAGTACACAGATTGTGAGGCCATCATACCCAATTCATCTACAAAGTTTGAAGTGAATTGGCCAAAGGGTTGTCAAGTTAGAGGGCAACATGTAAAAAATTGCCTTAAAATTGACGAATTAAGTCCCATAACTCTTGCAAGAAAAATCCAAATTTCAC